>PVJH01021665.1:0-38115 GCA_004026705.1 Nesogale talazaci
AACAGTGCAACAATGGACAAGCAGCTCACTTTCCCTTTTCAGGGTATTCATTTGAACTTGTCTCTGGTGGGGCATCGACCTTAGGAAAGTCAAGGACATGAACTTCAACTCTTTTAAAGGAGAGCTTCCCTGCTGTCTGGGAAACATTGACGAATGATTCGGAATGCCAGGACACGTGCTCACCACAGAGGAATATCAATCCTTAAGGGTCTTTAGTACTTACAATTCATCATCTTGATTTCCCCCATAAGTTTCCTTTCGGTAGACTTCACTTTGATCTTTGCTCACCAGGACAATGGACACCACTAAGGCGGGCAGACCTGTTCAGAAAAGACCAGGCAGTGAACAACCCTGCTGGAGCTCAGGGAACAGCTTTCTGTGAGCGAGAGGAGCAAGGGGAACAGGAAAGGATGACACTCCCTATCTCAGAATCCCCCGTTTCTTAGAAGCAGCAAGTTGTTTAACCACAGCAAAAACCTTTCCTGGCTGTGGTACATCCAACTTGAAGGTGCAACAATTTAAAGCAACCCCACACACACATACCCATACACACACAAAACACCCCCAAACCAGAAGCACACCCCCCCAAAATAAAGTTTTCAAACAATCAATATTCAATCATTCTGTTTGTTCACTGGGATGCCCTAGAGAATCCAGAATTTGTTCTAAGCTGAATGCAGCCCTGGAGAAGATGGTTTTCGTTCCATGAGGTCCTGTCTGATGGCCACAGCCTAGGCAGCCCAGTTCAGCAAAACACAGCCACTTCTTTGCCTCATTCCATATAAAGAAGAGCCTTTAGGTAATTGGAGAGAAGGGCAACAAAGTATACAAACTCTTTATAGTCTTATCTTTTCTCTCAAGATAATCTATAAGCTAACTCTACAGCTATTTTGGCACAGCACTGCAATGGAATTCTCATTCTTTCAAAGAAAAGCCAACCAACAAAGGAAAACCCTTTTGTGGTGTTCTAAAACAGTGCTGAGGGCCTCGGAAAAGATTTGCTCGCCAGTTACTTGCACTCCTACATGGCCAAGTGAAGGGGGAAATATACACATGCCAGAATTCTTGATCCAACATGAACTGAGCTGGATCCAAAAGAAAGGGGCCAGTAAGGAGATTCCAAACAGCTAACCATTGCTGCCTGGAAAGCCCAAACCCCAAACCTCACTGCCGTCAAGTTGATTCTGACCCCTGAGTGTGGCTGAAGTTAGAAATCTCTGTGGGAGCAGAACGCCCCATCTTTCTCCCGATGTCTGGCCAAGGACTCACATTATGAAGATCAAGGCAAGCATTCTGCCAGCAGTCTTGCTGCACCCATAAAAATGATGTCCCTTCTCTGGTTTCTGAGACTGAGCCTGTCCAAGACGGAGTGTCTGAGCAGGCCTTTGTTTTCTGCAGCAGAATGGAAATGCCCCACTGTCTGCCAGCTGCTACTTCAGCCTTAGGTGGGCTGACTCTGGGCAAGACATTTGCGGTGCCTCGGGAACAAAGTCTTTCTCTCTACTCCTGAATGCAGTTGAGGGAGCACAGCTGAGTGGTTTAGCATGAAACCAAGCTGCAAGAACACAGTCCTGAGGGTTCCCCTTCCTCCGAGATGCTGTTCTAAGCCCCAGAGAAGTTGATCCTAGCTCTTCTTTAAACATAAGGATGTCCCTTGGTAATTTTCGTAACAAGGGAAAAATTCCAGGCTTACCCCAGCCAACGATGCAGAATTTTAGTATATATCGGCGAATGTAAGTGTTGAACACTTTAACCAGAGCGATGTACATGTGAATGGCTTCCAGCCCCATCCAGGTAAAGGTGGCTAGGAGGAAAAAATGCAACAGGGCTGCCACTGCTGTGCAAAGTCCGGCCACATGGAAAGAGGTGATCCAGCCGTCCAAGAGGAAGACGAGGTTTAGGAAAAGCAGCGCTGCGCTCAGGTTCATCAGGATTTTGGAGGGGTAATCCCGTCGCAATTTTCTTCAAAGAAGCAAGGGGGATGGAGACATATAAGTACTGATCATGGCAACCCATCACTCATCCCTCAGCATGAGCCGGGGCAGCTGCCACACTATTGTGATGTGGGTAGCTATGCACTAGTTATTTCAAAATATCAGCAGGTCCCTCGTGGGGGATGTTTCTGCAGAGCTGCTGGAGTATGACAGATTATGTTTTACTGATTATTCCAAAGATAAGACAATGAAAACCTTATGGATCACAACAGAACACTGTGCAACACACTTGCTTTGGACAGTTTGTTGGGTGGGCTCAATCACTAGTGGAGGAAACCATGCCTGAGAGGTAGAGGGTCAGTGTAGGCAAGTGTGAGCTTCGATGAGATGGCCTGACACAGGAGACTGACTGAGAGGAACATGCTGGCCACTTGTCAAAGTGACATGGGACCAAGTTGGTGTCATCTTTTTGTACACAAAGCTGCCAGCGGCAAACAGCAATGTTACTCAAAAATCCTGACAGCAAAGACAACCAAACCACACCCTGCACAAAGCTTTCAGGCGTATGGTAGCACCTTCTCTATGGTCTGATGCCCCAGCGATGACTATTGGGGAAGTGACAAGGACATTTTAAATATTAATTTTATTTCAAAACTACTTCCAGTGGCTTATAATATTGCCAGTTGCTTCTCACCAATTGCTCTGCACTTAACATTTTAATGCCCTCTAAGGAATTTTTTTACTCAAGCATTTTTCTAAAACACTTTGAGGTTTCCTCACTTTTGAGCAGTTAAGAATCCCTCTTCTTATTTCTTGTTTGAAAACCAGCCCGAGAATGTTGCAAGATTTGAGAAGCAAACATTTTCATCTTTCATAATGTAAAATAGCATTTATGTGACTGTTAATTAACTTAAGTTAAGCTAACATGAACTCCTCACACTTTAACACGTACTCTACAAAGAGAAATACTGTACTTATACATTAGGTCTCTACTGATAAAAACTTCACATTTCTTGATAAAACCAAAGAGAAAATTGAAAGTGGACCTCCCTCACTAGTCCATGATGTCTATAAAAGCAAGTAACACGGAGGTCATTTTGCTATATGTATTTGAAACCAGGCCTGGGTTTAACAGATGTCAAAAATACTTACTCAAAGGCAACATAGGTTAGGAGAGTTGCTGCTGAAAAAATAGCAGATATTCCACATCCAATGTAGCTTATGAAGGTGAGAATTTTAGTGTTTTGTGCATCTATCTGTGAGGCAGTTCCTTGAAGGTCCTGCACAAAACAGAAGTAGTTTTCAGCCTTGTTTGTTTGTTGAATAAGAATGCTGCTGACTTCTACCAGAAAGTTAGTTACCACTCAAGTCAGTTCAATATCTGAGGTTAATAGCAATAGCATAAATCAATATTGAAATGTATACTTACTCAATCCACTGGGTCACAGGAAAAAGTAGCATTATTGAGAAATGCAACAACAATCGAAAAGAAAGAATATCTTGTTATCAAAGCTCTTTCCACCCCAGTATAACTGGAAGAAGCACATTACCCAGTATTATAACAGAAGTTAAACAGCAAGTGCTTATCTTTTTTTTTTTTTGGGGGGGGGGGAGCATCACTGTCCTCAGGTGGTGGGAGTAGGAGGCCCAGCCTTTGCTCCGAAGAGCTGGAATCGAACCTCCATCCCAGTGGGCCGCAGTCCCGTGCACAACCACTACGCCACCGGGGCTCAGCCAGCAAGTAGTTATCTTGAATAATGAATTAGCAGGCTTATCTCAAAGACTTTCAGGTCTGGGAGAAAGAGCTCAAAGGGAGGCTTCATCCATGGGCAAAATGTACCAGCTCTGACTCCTTGCTCTGAGGGAGGGACTCAACTAGAAGACAGCCAAGGATGCCACTGGCACAGAGGTTGTCTAACCCTGAGACTCGAACCCAGGGCTATTTCAAAACTTGGTAGGTAGTCTTTCTTTCTTCTTTATACATAAATGAAAACCCATTAAACATTTTTAGGTCATAGATTTGTGGACACTGTAGAGCTGCAAAATGCAGTTTAAAGTGCTAGGATTTGAAGATGGGGGAAAAAGTAACCAATGCATTATTAATAAGAAGAATTTATGCCTATCATTGTGCTGAGATGTTAGTGTTGGCTTCCCCTTCCTGTTTTCTACTACTATGTAAGTAAAACACTGTGCGGAAGGGACGTGTGTGTTTCTGTGGGGGGGGTAGGGGACATGTTTTCTAACAACTCATCTTGGAAATGTACGAGACTATACCAGCCTGACAGTATTTTCCACTGAGAGAGAGAAAGGAAAGGATCTCTCTGATGACCCAGTTCAGTTTTATAGGGCGAGCCCAGTGACATTTTCCTCTCAATGCTGTCGATGTTTGAAAATGGAACCTTCCTGGGGAAAACATATTCTGAAAGAAGCATCGGGTTTAAACTTTCAGATTGGTCAGTGATGAAAACAGTCATTACATTTTATAATGCTTCCCAGTTCTCTGTTTTAATGTCCTTTCATTTACACAGAAATGTCAATAACATCTGCTCCCTACCAGCTGACCTGGAGTAAAGGGGTTTGTATTTGTGAAGAAATGGGGCTCCATTCCAGGCTGAGCTGACGCCTTAAGGAACAAGTGCAGTGCCGTGTGACATCGAGACAATGTGTACAGTGATTGGGCTCTGTGGATTCAGAGGAAACTCCCTGTGGCCTCTTGTCCTAGGAAGGCATAAGGTTTCCACACACACGGAATGGGTTTTGAGTCAGTGCTATCTGATTCAGAGATAGGGGACCTGAAATATTGTGGTTGCTCCAAGATTTCATTAGGCCAGAGACATAGAATTACAATCTCAAAGGACTGCCAAATGAATCGTCACTTCATTGGGGAGCCCTCACATGCCTCACTAGCTAAGGATGTGGACTCACAAGCCATTCTGAAAGCAAGGTTCAGCAGATAAGAGACATAAAGCAACCAGGATGCACGGGGACAAACAATTCTCATCTCGTTTTGTACTTTCAGAAAAGGAAGAATGTGAAAATATTTATTTCTCTGAATTGAACCACAGGAAAAAGAGCTTAAATGTGAAAATCAGCAGGACCATAGATAGCCAGGGACATTACTTTCTGTCTACCTCTACCTAGTAAGCAACATAATAAAGGGGATGGGTGTGTACTTATTAACATCTCCTACAGTGAATGCATGTTTCAAGTGGTGAGGTAATATTCTGGAATTGCTTATGCAAGTGAATAATCTGTACATCCATAAAGACTTAAAAAATCTTGGTGGTCTGGAAAAGTTAAACGGGTGTGGGCCCATGGCCAGAGAGGATACATTCTGGGAAGTTTTCCTTCCAGTAGTTATAATCCTTCCCAAACAGCCCCCACGGAAAGTGGAAGATTATCACTAAGAAAGCATCTCTCTGCACACACAGAAACTTGTTTAGTCAGATGGCCACAGAGAGGGAAAAAATGGCAAGCTCCCTAACAAAATCTAAATAGCATACATAGAAAATGGCCAAAGTGATGGAAAGCCAAACTTTTGGTGGCATATGAACCCTCTCTCCAAGGACTACACATGCAGTCACACACACACACACACACAGATTTAAATAAATTAAATGGAAGCTCAAAAACCTCAGTGACTCAACAGGCAAGACCGCTATTTGAAAGAATACCTACAAGAGTTTTCGGTACGGACAGGAATGTAAATGAAAGCGGAGTTTGGCTTTAATGATTTGGGGAAATCACATTCTCATTTAATTGTCCGTGTTTATACTCTGGTTGTAAAGAGCCCTGATTTTTGTCCTGAGAACATGAAAAAGTTCCTGCTGACGATTTGCTGCCTTCTGTAATGACTTGTCTTTATCCTTCCCAGGACTGGCACACTGGATTGTCAGGAAAAGTACAACTTGCAGGGTTGCCATATGACAATGGACATTAACATAGGCCAAGTAGGTTTATGAGCCAAAGAGCACATCCCACAGTTCCCTACTGTTTCCTCCCAGTCCCCACAGGAGGAAGTATAGAAATTTAAGGGGAGGAAATAAGCACAAACGGGTGTCTGTGAGAGTCATTCAAAATACATTATTGCCTCAGCATGCATGATACCCATCTGCTACTAAAAACAAACATGGTTTTGTCTTTTTATGGGGAAATACACAGAAACAGCAAGAATGCTACCCCTCACCCCCATCCCTGCTCCAGGATGCATTGACCATCCAGAAAGGGTTCACAAAAATGAGAGTGAGACAGACACAAAAGTACAGCATGTTGATGCAATCCACGCAATGCTTTTTTTTTTCCTTTTTGCTCCCATGGGTATCCAAGGATGAATGTAAACATTTGACTTCATTGGGGTGGGTCATTGAAGTTTTCATAGGCTAGACAATCATGTTCATGTGATCTAATTTTTGTATAAATGTTTTGAAGGTTAAGCCTGACAGGTTGACCGGTGAGGTAAAAACTTGGCCACAGGAAAGGAAGGAAGGAAGGAAGGAAGGAAGGAAGGAAGGAAGGAAGGAAGGAAGGAAGGAAGGGATGAAGGTCACACCCCATGAAAGGCTCCACACGACTCAACTCTCTGATAGAAAGGAAGGGCCCATTCTGCCCTTATAAACTCCTCTGCCTCAACATACAGAAAGCCTTATTGAAGGGTAAAACTTGTAAGTCACAGCTGCAGCTTCTAACACAATGCCTGGTATAAAGGAATCTTCAAAAATAATTTTAATAACAGAAAAGCAAGTTTTCGAGCAAGTCTTCAGCTTACATTCTGGGTAGTAAAACCAACATTCCAGCATTTTCCTCTATGTTCCCACTTTGTATGTGTCTCTCCCTCCCTGTCTGCCTCAACTTTGTCTTCTCCTCCTCTACTCTTTCCCTCACCCTCTTCCTGTCTTTTTTCTATTTTCCCTTTATTCAAACAGAAGAAAGGATAAATTCAAGTTCAAGGAGCTGAACAAGAAAAACGTCTGAAGACAAAGCCAAATATTGTAACTAAATGAACAAGGAACTCTCATTAGATAACCAAAAGGGAAAAACATGCTCAGCATATTGGAAATGGAAATAATTCAGGGGAAAATTCAAGTTGCAATTCTGAAAGATTCTACAGGAAAAGGCAGGTCAAACTGTACGGAACGCATTAGCCAGAAACATGACTCTGGGAATGATGGAATAACCACTGAAATGTTTCAGAAAGCTGAACAAGCACTGGTAAAAGTCACTTGTCTATGTCAAGAAATTTGGAGGCAGGTACTTGGCCAACTGACTGGCAGAGATGCATGCTTGTGCCCTTCCAAAGAAAAGTGACTTAGCAGAATGTTCAAACTATAGAATGGTATCATTGCTATTGCACTCAAGTACAATGTTGTTTAAGATCATCCGATAAGATCATCCAATAACAATTGCAGCAGTGCACTGACAGGGCACCACCAGAAGGTCAGTCAGATTCAGAAGAGGATATGGAATAAGGGATGTCATTGCTGATGTCAGATGTATCTTGGCCTAAGGTAGAGATTACCAGAAAGATGGTTACTTGTGTGTCCTTTATTGTACATAGGCATCTGACTGTGTGAACCACAATAAACTGGATAACCTTAAGAATGGAAATTCCAGAACACTTCATTGTGCTCATTCAGAACTTGTACATGGATCAAGAGGCTGTTGTGTGAATAGAACAAGGGACTCCTACATGGTTTAAAATTAGGAAAGGTGTGTGCCACGGCTGTAGCCTCTTGTGCTTGTTCATTCTGTCTGCTGAGCAAATGCCAGAGAAACTGGATTATATGAACAAGAGTCTGGCAACAGAATTGGAGGAAAGCTTATTAACAACCAGTCATATGCAGATGATCTCTAGGTTGCTGAAAGTGAGGAGGGATTGAAGGACTCAGCGATGAAGATCAAGGATTGTAGCTTGAAGTATGGATTAAAACTCACTGTAAGGACCAAAATCCTCACACCTAAACCAATCGCTAAGCTCATGATAAATAGAGAAAAGGCTGAAGTTGTCAAGGATTTTGCCTTGCTTAGATCCATCATTAATACTCATGGAAGCGGGAGTCAAAAGATCAAAAGACATTGTTGGGTGAGTCTGCTGCACAAGAGTCCCTCAGAGTATTTATGAGCTTGGCTGTTACTATGAGGACCAGAAGCCCTTGACCCAAGCCACCATATCCCCCCTTGCATCAGGTGCATGTGAAAGTTGGCCACTGAATAAAGGAAAACTGTAGAAGAATTGATGGATTTCTATTGTGATGCTAGAGAAGAATATTGAAAGTACCATGGATAACTTAAAGGACATGCCAATCCACATTGGAAGAAGTAAGGCCAGAGGGCCCCTTAGCGGCAAGGATGGCAAGACTTCTTCCTCTTACATACTTAGGACACATCGTCAGGAGAGACCAGGCCCTGGAGAAGGACATCATATTGGTAAAGTGGAATGGCAGTGAAAAAAGAGGAAGTCTTTCAATGAGATGGAGAGACACAGTGATAGCATAAATGGGCTCAGGCATGGGAACAATTGTGAGGATGGTGTAGTGCTTTGTTCTGTTGTGGGTAGGGTCGCTATGGCTTGAAGCTGATTCACTGTTCATCAATGACACTGCTGGGTGGGGAGAGGGAATGATAGGGTAATTATTTATCATTTGTTTTGCTACATAATTTTTAGCACACATTCTCTCCTAGTTCTCTTCTTCACGAAGAACCAAGATTGATGGTGTAGATGAAAATTGTAAAGGGAAATATCCCTAACATCTCATCTGAAATGGCACACACCCAACACAGAGCACAAACTTCTGATGAAACTGTGCAAGTGAAGCGTTTAGAAGTTCTCTCTCACCATCAGGATTCCAAAGTGTGTGAGGTGGTTACACAGGCAAATGGTCTTGTTCTCGTCTGAACCTTTCTCTGGGACACATCCCGAGGTGTTCCACTCTCCAAATCCTGTCATAGGAAGAAAGCCACCAAGAGGGTAAGACCACTAGCCGGCTAGTCCCTTCTCTATGTTGTACCATATATGGTACTCCCCTTAGTTTCACTTCCTTCAGTGTGGTGGTCATGTACTTGATGTCAATTTCATGATTGGATGTGTAGAGGTAGAGTCTAGCCTGTCAATCTGGAATTAGCCAATGAGACCTATGTGTGGGAATGGCTTTCTCCTGAGAATTCTTGGAAGTCTCACAGTATTTTCCAATTGGGGAAGAGAGACTTGACTCGATCTCTTGGAGATGGTCTACTGACAAGACAGCATGGCAGCATGTTATAGACTCTGAGTCCTGGAGGCTGGAGGAGCTGGAGGGGAAGCTACCTGAGTGTCCCTTGGTGGGATCAAACCTTTGGGGCCAGAGAAGCCACCTGGAGACTTTTACCAGCGCTGAGATGCTTGGGAGGTCATGGGGAACCCTCTACCAATGCCGAGATGCTTTTACCACCACTGGATACTGCTGATGGACCCTGAGCCCTGGAAATGAGGAGCCATGGGGAGACCACTACCACCACCAGGATGCTTCTACTACCACTGGACACACAAGACACTGCATCCACTGGCCTGTGATTGTCCTGGTTTCATTGCACGTGCTTCGTGAGTCGGAAGGAGACTTTATAGACTAGGATCAGACATATGGGCTAGTATTGGACTTAAGACCTTGAAGTGAACTGGGTTGGGATGCTTTCTCAATGTTCCCTTCCTTTTGTATATAAACCTTTCCCTTATATCCATATGCATGTTTATGAATTTGCTTCTCTAGTCTACCCAGACTAACACACTCAGTCTCTTCGGTCTCACCAAAATGACCTTCAAAGTCAAGTATTATCTTAGAATGACTGAGGATCAGGGAATCGTATTGTGTCAGTAATGTTAGCACTGGATGAGCAACTGGCAACTACCTAATCACTGGTTTAAAAGTATGCTTTGCAAACATTTTGTCCACATTTCATTATTGATGCATTTAAAAAATAATCTTCCCAAATAAACATACTCATTTTTCAAATAGGTTGCTTATGACGTGAAATCTCTGGAGAGGCACTCTTTTGTCCCCCGGGTCAGTCTACACTTTGGGGGAAGGCAGCAAATTGAAGATGCCAGCACCATCCTGGGAGCATGCTGCTGTGGACACAGCAAACACGCATGAGGAGAACCCGCTTGGACACGCCTTCAACACGGCTCATCTGGTTTTAATAGTATAAGATGGAATGTGAACTGCTCATATTGTCAAATACTGGCTCTCTTTACTTGGGGAATATTTTGAAGCTGTGAGGTGATAACATTTTAAACTGCGTATCTGAGTAAGTCAGGATCTTTTCAGAATTGTACAGCCAAAACTCACAGCAATCATGACAACAATAAAATTGTCTACAGAAATCATTTAAAATATGACTTTAGGCCACTTTTGGATGAGATGTTACCAGGAAGAGAGGCTGCCTCGAGCCAATATGGACACGCCCATAATACCACTGAGAAACTCTGAGAGAAGGAGACTGGCTTTACCACGTATAGTTCCCCTCTGAGAGTCTGACACCTGAAGCCGAGGGGTAGCCTTGACTGAGCTGCTGAGCCGTTGCTGTCGATTCTGCAGGTCAGGCTGGTGGCAGGTCATTTTTTTTTTCACATACAGAGGGGCTTCAAGAGTAAGTGACAGGATGGAATGAAAAGGCAATGGACCTTTCCCATGAACTTCTTCATACTATTCCATTTTCATTTTTATGTAATTTTTTGGGGGGGAGGGCATCACTGCCCTCTGGTAGGAGTGGGAGGCCCAGCCTTGCTCCTGGAAAACTGCTGCTGGATTTGAACCGCCAAGCCAGTTGGGCCGCAGTCCCGTACTCAACAACTATGCCACCGGGACTCAGTCCCACATTAATTTTCTTGTATAGTTATTATTCTTTGGTATGAGTCCTCTCCCCCGAGCCCTCACCCCACCCTCATGTCCTTGACTCAAGGAATTTTGGGTCTGGAAGCAAGATTTCAAGTTGGATTCCTACTGCCCATCAGCCAGTAACGCCCTCAGAGATCGTAGGGGACTGGGATCAAGTAGATTTTCTCAGAATGCAAAACAAGTTACAAAAGTCAGAATTGACTTTCCAAGATGCTTCAATAGTGCAGCTCCGGTGACCTTGCACTGACATTATGACTCACTCTGGTTTCGGATAGTGGTGGGGAATAAGAAGCGGAGGTGTATAGTACTGTTTAAAATGAAATCATTCCCTATATTAAGACAAACCCTATTTCAAAACTTACCATTTTTGTTCAGATCCCAGAAGGCACAGATGGGGCGGTGCACTGCCTATAACAACAGAAGATTCAAGATGGTAAACTGTGCATAAAATCATTCTAAAACCTAATGATGTGAACATGGGAGAAGAGGAAAAATGCTAAGTTTTTTACACAGCAACAGCCATGCTAATAGCACATGAAAGTGGTAGGTTAGGAAAACTAGGCTGGTGTCTCCATTAGGGAGATCGAGTAGAAATCAACTCATGAGGAATTATCAGATCCATTCAGGTGCAGGTGAGCGACATGAAGAAGGGCTAGGAAATCTATTACCAGATGACTGCCATCAAACTCTAGGCAGTGCGATTCTATTTTGAATTAGGAGGGCCTGCCATGAGTCAGAGTCCCGGCCGGGATCTGAATTGCTGATTTTACAGTTGTTCTGAGCCCTCTTTACAGGTGATTTCACTGTATCTTCTGAAATCTCCTGTACAGATGAAGCTGCTGAAATGAAGGAGGCAAAGGGACAGAAGAAGAAGGTCTCTGCGGGACAGTAACAAAGGGAAGAGTCATTCTCCTATAACTTACCTTCCAGGTCTTAGACCTTATCCACAAGACTGTTCTGTCCACTTCCTACCTGCCTTTGGCCTAATAGATGGCAAAATCATGACCAGGACTCTCCACCCTCCAGAGATGGAGGGGGCTCAGTGGGGGGGGGGGCGCGACCATCTGGGATAATGTGAATCCCCAACTAACAGGTGACAGCATGGGAAATGAAGCAACAAGAAAGGCAACATGGGCAGAGATTTTAAACAATAGCTAATGGCTCAAACACTAACTCATCCCACCCACCCACTTCTCCTTTGCTTTCCAGTTGTGGTTATCTTTGACCTTAAACAGACTGAGACTGCATTTCCCATGGCAGTGTTGGGCAGCCAACATGTTCCAAGAACCACATGGCTGCCCTTCTCTTCACTCCCATGCTTCTTCCACGTATCCATTCAGTCCTTTAGAAAGAAAAAGCTGTTCACGTCAGATGAACTCTGCTTCAAGTGCTCCTGTGTATGTCAAAATGGAACTGAGTTCCATAGGATTTTCATGAGCTGATGAGGTAGTTTGCCAGACTTTTCTTCCAATGCACCTCTGGGTAGATTTGAACCTCCAAACGTTTGGTGAGCAGTCAACCACATGAACCATTCACCTGTCCATCTAGTCTTCTCAAAAACAAAATAAAAAATTTCATTGCCAGTGAGCCAATTCTTACTCAAAGTGACCCTATAAAACAGGACAGAACTGCCCCGATGGGTTTCCAAGACTGGAACTCTTCTTAGTTACAGAAGTAGAATGCCTCTTTTTTGTGTGCCTCGATGAGTCTGGTGGTTTTGAACTCCTGACCCTTAAGTCGGCAGCCCAACCTGTAAAACCACTATGTCATCAGGGCTCTTATCTAGTCTTCAAACAAAACAAACAAAATAGCTGTACTCGGTAATTGCAACTCAGAGAGAGACTAAGGGCCAGGGTAGAACTGAGACTAATTTTTTTTTTGGTGGGGGGGGGGGGCATCACTGCTCTCGGTGGTGGGAGTAGGAGGCCCAGCCCCACTGCTGGAATTGAACCTCCGTCCCAGTGGGCCACAGTCCCACGCACAACCACTACACCACCGGGGCTCAGCCCCGAACTGAGACTAATTTGATGGGACCAATCGAAAGTTTCCGTCTTCTCCTGAGAAGGAACTGGAAGTTTTCAAACTGGTTGGCCATCTCAAACTGCTGACCTTGTGGCTAGCAGCCCAACGCTGCCAGGCTTCTTTTCCAGGTGTGAGCATTTACTCTGATGTTAGGACACAACTCACTAGCTATTTCTTTCCTTTCTGGAAATGTGTCCTGAAAGAAAAGCAAATCAGCGTGTGGGGATGGGGCTGGGGTGCAGCTAGAGCTCGAAGATCTCTGGTGTTGTCTGCCTCTTTTTGATCGCTGCATCTTACCTGAGTTCTCGTATGTTTGATTATGATTTGAACGGGGTCCTTCAGGTCCTGGATAGTAATGTTTCCAATACTGCACGCCATCACATAACTCACTAAGTGGTCTCGTTGGGTTCCCACACCCTTCAAGAGAAATTGAAAATTCACATCCATTTGTCAGAAGTACCCACTTTTATTTTATTCTGGTGCTCCAAAATAAGCAAACTGTCAGCGATTTTTATACTTCAGATCTTCAATTACAGAACATCCTGTTTATAAGACCAAATTGCTGACTTTCCTGAAGGCGTTCTGCTATTTCCCTTCTTACAATAAATACATCTAGGGGACATTGTGGGTCCATGTCAAGGCAATGTTCATAAAACTTCACGCTTGATTGCTGTGACTGATGTCAACCAGTTAATGTCGGAGACAATGCAAACCCATATAATGTAAACTCATAAAATGCTGTGAAACAATCAGATTATGTTCCAAAGCTATGAAGTACATGAGGTTGTTTCCCTTTACAGAAGTACGAAGGAAATATGGCGTGAAAAACACAAAGCTATTCGTCTTCCCATTCATGCCATTAGCCTGACGTGTTTACTAACTTCGACTTAAGTAGACTGTACTGCATCCAAGTCCTGATTTTCACTTCTTCCTTCTTGCACTGCAGGTATGTTTCAGATTCCACTACGGAGATATGGCTGTGAGGAAATCAAACTGGGAATTGGGGCTGCAAAATGAATTAGACCAACAGGAGACCTGCCTGGCTAATTCATCTCTCCTTCTGCCCCTGTTTCTTTTCAAGACTCCTGACTTTCTCGATCATGACTTATAAATGAGCTCTATTAAAATGGACATTTTTTTTAAAGAGGCCCATATTTTGTTTGTCCTCACACCTGTGAATAGGCATGTAGATGGTTTACCTCACTGGGTTACTCTGAATAGTTCTGTAATGAACACTCAAGAAGGGACATACACACGTGGACTATTACTCCACCATAAGGAGAAATGAAGTCCTGCTACAGGAGCTAACATGGATCAACCATGGAAACCTTATACTAAGTTAAATTAGACAGTCACAAATGGACGAGCATTATATGATCCCACATACATCAAAGATCTTGAACAGGCAAGCCTACAGAGACCTCTTGTGCTCCTGGTGACTAAGTGAGTAGGACAAAGGGAGAAATAAGACCTAGCTGATGAGGGCGAAGGAGTTTCTGTTAAGGATAATGAAAACTATTGGAAATGTATGACATGGGTGGTAACAAGTCAAAGAGGAGTAAGACAGACATAAATGAATTGGGCATATAAAAACATTGAAATGGTCAATGGTTTGCTACACAAATAATTGCTAATCAAATAATTTAAAATCAAAACACAACTATATCACCAACTACATGGCTAGTAACACAGAACTCTAAAAATTGTTTACTCTCCCTTGCTTTAACCTTTCCTTGCTCCAACATTAAACACCTACTTCCTAATACCGACATTGATAGATGCCAACAGGGAAGGCACCAATGCTATGGATAAGTTACGGCTCAAAACTGAACAACTGCAATTTCTAAGACAACTTCTCAGAGTTGTCTCAGACCATTCTCACAGAGTTCTAGGTCTTCTCTGAGCCAGCCTCCCCATCTCCTTTGTCATGTTCACGTTTTGTGACACCACTGGACTTTTGGTAATTTCTTAAAAGATAATGTTTTCAAGTTCAAAAGAAAAAGAAAAACCATTCTAACAAATACAGTTCCATGCGTTAATAACTATAGAATTCTTTGGGTAGAAACACACATCAAATCCATTTAAAACGTGTTTATTGCTTGTTCCCCTAAAACTCAATTGCTACTGAATTCAAACAATGTGGAACCGATTACTGTAATTCATTCTATGGTATTCTTTTCATTGACCTATCACCCACATTTGTTCTTCCTCTACATCTATCGAGGGAGTGGATCTATTGGACACACATTGGCTCTTCTCCTAGTTGTTGTTGTCAGGTGTTGTATATCAGTTCTGATTCATAGAAAGCCCACTCACAACAGAACAACCAACACTGCCCAGTCCTGCACCATCTATACAATTTGTTTACACCTAAGCTCATTGATGCAGCCACCATGACAATCTATCTCATCAAGGGTCTTCCTCTTTTATTTTGCTGCCCTTCTTCTTCTTCTAGCAAGTATGATTCCCTTTTTCAGGGACTGGCCTCTCCTGTTAACAGGCCCAGAGTTCATGAGAGAAGTCTTGTCATCCTTACTTCTAAGGAGCATTCTGATTGTGTTTTTCCAAGACAGATTTGTTTGTTAAACTGGTCGTTAAGAGCTGCTATTTTCTCTAACATAGAACACACCGTTTGATGTGTCTCAGTAGCTTCAACTTATAATTTATTTTGTAAAAGGGGGCTCGGTGAAACAACTCTAGAATGACTGTGGTTGCAAAGGCAAACAGAGGTCACCCTTGTTTGCTGGCAGTGGGCTTTCTAGTATCTAGAAATGATGCCAATAAAAATGATACTATGTGCTCAGCACAATGCCACCCTACTCTGCGGATGTGAGAAGGCAAAAGGTCATTTGAAATACTAATGGGAAAACTGATTAAAGCCAAGAATGCTGCTCATTATATAAACAGAGCTTCCTGCCAATTAAGGAGAAAAAATCTTTGCCTTTGGTCTACAATTTCTTTAACTCTGAAGGCCTAAATGAGCTAGAGAACATAAAATGCTTAGGAAAAAGAACAATATATAATAGTCTTTTCACTAATCCAATTTCTAGTTTTTTTTCATATGTCTTGCTCTAATGTTTGATTTACCAAAATGCAATTGGAATGAACACATCTGCTAATAAGTATATTATTATCTAAGACCCCATATTTAAACAATTCCATTAAATTCTTTGGTTCCCAAGGGTACAATTACATTTTGAAACCTCCTCATATACTTCACAAAAATCTTCCCTTTCATGTTTACCTTCAAGCAGTGAGTTTTTATTTGTAATGAGAAAGAGAGTGATCTATTGAACACCTACCTGGAAAAGTCCTGTTTTATTGAAGAAAGTAAACTGTGCTCTTTTAACTAACGCAGAATCTTCTTTACTTAAATTTTCCAATATGTTCGGAGGCAAAATTACGGAAGCCAAAGGGTTCACTTGTTCACTCTCAAATTCCATCTGTGACATACATACAAACATATGTGTCAAGTAATCACATCCCTGCTGAGTTTGCGGCACATGCCTGAATACAGAGGAAGAAGAGGTGCTGGCATTGACGTAGCAAGGACTGCTTACTTCTCTTTACTTCTAAAGCAGTGGCTTTGCACTCTTGGGACAACGCTCTGTGGACAGAGCTGTCGATCTGAGTCCAGTTTCACACATTCAGAAAGAAGAGCATGCACTGATTTTAGTTATTCTTAACTAAGCAAAACAAAAAACTTTTATGACTACAAGTGACTTGGATTGGATTCTGGGCCAAGGGATGGCATGCATGGCATAACCCATCTCTGAGCGATGGATGGTAAGGCATGCTGCCATGTTGCCAGGCAGCTGTCAGTAGCATGTTCAGACTGTCATCACCATCTGCAAGTCAGCCCATGGAACTCGTTGGTGCACAATGGCCTGGCCTGCAGCACCACGCAGACTCGGGGAAGGATGGCACAGCACCAGCAGGTTTTCCTTTCTTTGTGCAGCAGGTGCTCCATGAGCGGGGAACAACTCGACAGTGACTACAAACAAATGGCCAAACTCGCCACTAGTGGGTTAATTCTGACTCATTACAGCTGAACAGGGCAAGGTAGAGCTGCCCCCTTTGGGTTTCTGAGGTTGTAAATGTTTACGGGAGCAGAAAGCCTCATGGAACAGCTGACTTCAAACTGTTGTCCTGGGGGTTAGCAGGCAATTGTGTCATCCTTACAACAACTAGTTATCTCCAAGCTCTTAACACTTTCAAGACTGAATTGATTGGTACTTTATCAGATTTTTAGGTTTTCTCAATATACGTGCTGAAAGATATTAACGACTTCCTGGCAAAATAAAAAGGGAGTTTAGTTTTCTTGGTCATACAGAATGAACCTCCTGAAGTGCTATGAACACTCTCCCCAAACCGAGAGCTCAGGTCAGAGTAGTTTCCATGGGACTTAGGCTTTCATTCTTAACATGTGACACATGATGATCCAACACAGCCTCAAATCTAAAGGTGAAAGGAAGGTCTTCCCTGCTTCTGAATTCCAGAGTTTCATATTTTTATTTTTATTCAGCTCCCCAGCTAAAGAAACATTGAGCTAGAAATAAATAGTCTCTCAAGCCAAGGAGGAGAATCCAGTCATTTTACTTGCCCGGGTGTCTGCCACAGTGTTAGAAACTATTTTCTGGAGTTCAACTGGGACTGTTCAAAGAGGATCTCCCTAACCAAGGGACAGCAAACTTACTTGCCCCATGTTTCTCCATCACTGGTCCCCAATGTGTAACCCTCAGAACAGCCGGATCAATGCTTATGCAAGAATCAGACAATGATAAAGGAGGCCAAAGAATAATTTGATATGTTCACCTCATGGCATTGCTGAAGACTATTAAGCATACCATGATGATTAGAACAAAAAATAAATCTCAGAGTAAATGCTTCTAGAATGTACCTTGGTAATGAGAATGGGGAGACTCTCGCTGTGACCTTGCCAGCTATCCCTGGAAAATTTCATCTTATTTGGTAAAACAAGAGGGTCAGAAAGAAAAGAGAGGCTCTTATAAGATGAGACAATGACTACAACAATGGGCTCAAACACACACAGGGCGTCTGAGGACAGTGTAAGTGTGGGCAATGTCTTCTTCTGTATAACTAACTTGGAGTCAACCCGAAAGAGCCTAAATACACCAACTGCTATTATTTACCTTCGCCAGCATTCCTATCTGTACCCTCCTGGACCAAGACCTACTTGAGTAAGCAAGTAGTAGGTGAACATCCAAGTTTTACTGAGCTACGTATTTAAGCAAAGAAAGCTCGTTACCTGGAAATATGATTCATTATTGCTTGGTAGACCAATGCTAAAATTTGAAATTACATTTGTTTCCGGGGATAGGGATGAAACCCCAAGAGCTAAGTTCTGTGTTGCTATATTCATATGTGCTGAATTATTTAGGTCTATCTTGAAGGCCAATTCATCAATTGTTTTCAAGGCGCTAAGAAAAATGACAAAGAAAACCACCACTGTTAAGAAATTTAACAATTTAGGCACTGTATGCACATGCTATATTGCAGGACACAACACAAAAATAGCAGTAATCATAATAACTAAGCTTTTTCATCTCAACATGAATGCCTATGAAATTGCCTCTAACTCAAACAATACGAATGAAAACAAAGGGTTGTAGTGATGAATTGAACCTCAAGAGAAATAACTGCTTTTAGGAAAATCAACAATTAAGTCATCTTGGAACAGTAGTATGCTTTTCACTTTAGTCTCTCCTTCTTTGTATAAAAACACTGCATCTTAACTTTGTATAAAAATGCTACATCTTAACTTTCATTGAAGAAACTAAATATGGTGAGAGCATGTTTCTGACTGACAAGATACTAAAGATATTCATAACTTTCATTACATAGATAGGATACTTTGGTGAGAATATTTTAACAAATATACAATTTTCATCCAGAAAATTTGGTTGAGAGGAAAAAGAAAAAGTGCAAAACACTTAGGGATTAAGTAAAATAACATTATGTAAAAGAACTGACTACAAATTAATCTACATATATACATATTTTGCATGTTGTCCTAGGAATTTTCACTTCAAAAGTACAGCAATTGTATAACTCTTAGTTCTTTGCCTTAGCTGATAATGAGAGTAGACTTAGAGTGGACAACTAATGCAGAAGGTATGTGAATTGAATGCTATGTGAGCAAAAAGAATGCTCATAAATGAATCTTTCTGGGTTTTTAAAATCTTTTCAATTGAGTCAAAATTGTCAAAATTTCAGAATTTTTGAAAATGAAACTGATGATGCTTTCATGAGACTTGGCTACAAATTCAACAATATGAGGAAGTATATAAGAATACATTTTTCTAATAAATCTGAATCTCACAATGAAAAAATAGTAATACTTACTCAGAAGAAGACTGAAGTAAGTCACTGTCTGAACTGGTTAAGATATTAGAAAATATAGTCATTAAATCAGAGCCAAGTGTTATATCAATGTTTTCTTTCTTATTCACAATTTTTTTCACATATTCTACAATGTTGTTAATATCGGTTGAGGTTAAATTCTGTGCTTCACTAGTTGCATTTTTAATTTTATCGATCTCATGTAGTTCACCTGAAAACAAAAGAGAAGTGATGTTACCCAGTTTTACCTGTGTTTTCCAGGAATCTGCTACAGAACACAATAGTGCATTTCACTGTTGAATAAGAAAAGGAGGCTTCCTGTGGACTCCCTAGCAGTTTTCACATGGCAACACCAACCCTTTAAAGTGCCAGGGAGAGGCTAACTTCTACCAAATGCCATCCACATGGCACTTTTGCATAGTCCTGGTAAATCAGTTGGAAAAGCCAATGGTAGTAATATATGAGTTTGAAGGAAATGCTATTTGGATGTCTGAATAAGGATACATTTGCTATTAAAAAATAATGCAAAACCCGGTGGTGTAGTGGTTGTGCGCAGGACTGCGGCCCACTGGGCCGGAGGTTCAATTCCAGCAGTGGGGCTGGGCCTCCTACTCCCACTGCCGGAGAGCAGTGATGCCCCCCCAAAAAAAAACACAAACAAACAAACAAACAAACAAAAAATAATGCAAAACTGTGAAGCCTTGGTACACATAAATTTACATATTATGCTTACATTTTCTTTAGAATTTCCTATTTTGAAAAAATCTTCAGAATATATGGAACAGAATAAAACATAACAAGGAAACAGTCTTCAACCTTACATCAGGGGAAAGTACCATTTGCCTAACCTTTCCTGTTAAATAATGTCACTTAGAAAGATAACAAGGAGAGGAGGGAATTCAAGAAGCATTGAATCATTTCATTTAAGTCTTTGAGATCTGAAGGCAAATTGCTCACTTACACTGGGAGAGATCAGGAGGCCCCCAGTAGGCTATAGATGAGTTGGTAGGACTGGTCAAACTATGTAAAAAGAAAGTATAAGTCAAATATCTGACACAAATCACATTTTAACTGGGCGAATAAAATGAGAATTTACTTATCTGAGAAAACTGCACTCACCAATAAAATTGTAATGCATTGAAATCAAAGTCTTATTAAAAATTCCTAATTAAAAAAATCAGCAATATACATCATGGAACCAAACTATTAGCATCCTAGTACTATATGCTAACCTAGGAGAGAAATCACCTTATCAAGGTTTAATAAAGACTTATCTGGTAACATGGATCAAGTACTGCTTTAAGAATTTTACCAGTATAATCTGATTTTTAATCATTAAATAATATTTAGAATGCTATTATTTTATTTCTTTGCCAATTTATATTTTACAGATAGGAAATAAGTTCAAATGGATCAAAGACTTTTTTCAGTCCCCATAGCCAGGAAGAGCTACATCTATCAGCCTTTAAGGACCCATCTTTTCTTCCCAACCAAGTGTCAAATACTAGGTTAAAAAAAAAAAAAAAACATTGGCATCAAGCTGATTCTGGCTCACAGTGTCCCTATAGGACACAGTAGAACTGCGTCTGAGGGTCTCCAAGACTGCACAATCTCATCTTTTCTTATCAAATGCGATAATAGGTACACTTACCCTTTAAGGATTTTCCCAAGAAAACTTTTATTGGGCGTGAGGGAAGTATGAAGAATTTGCTGGACTTGCTAGATTTGACTGGCTATTTGAGAAATCTTCAGCATTTGTTCAGAATGATTTTTATTCTTGAGGGTTTCTGTTTGTTTGTTTGTTTGTTTGTTTAATATGTAGGGAAACCTACACCCACTATTCATAGAAAAGACTGTCCCAACTGGATCCTGTTTCTGTCCTCTCCCTCAATGTCAGGTGCAGGTTGCCAGGGTGCAAACTGGCTAATCTGGATACAGGTCACCTCACTCTGAAGTCGCTCTCTGGTTTCCAAATCACAGACTCTCATTGGAGAAGCACAAACTAGCAGGTGCTGGGAAGAAGACATGCTTTTCTTCTAGCCTACCTACCTTTACTTTTATCCCCACTGACTATAGGACTAAAGGATACATAGACAGAGGCCTGTCCCTTTCCCCCAATCAATACAATGCCTGGGAACTACCATGCAGTATATGTGTTATAGACTGAATTTTGTCCGTCAAAGGATATGTTGAAGTTATAACCCCTACACTGAATGTTTGAAGGAAGATTTCCTTTGCAGATATTAGGGGTTAAGTTAATGAAATCATACCAGAGTTGACTGTGAACTAATCTTAGTCCCTTTAAAGAGTAAAATATGGAGGAAAACGGAGACCATATAAGGATCGTTCTACAAGTCAAGGAATGTTTAAAAAATACCAGGACCGTGATCATGAGGTGTCGATGGGATCAAGCATAAAATACCCAGACCAAAAATCATATCAATGTGAATGAGAGGGAGTGGGGTGCATTGTGGACACCCAAGGCCCATCTGTAGAAAATCGGACATCCCCTTACAGAAAGTTCACAAGGAAATGATGAGCCAGTCAGGGTACAGTATGGCACCTACAAAACATACAACTTTCCTCTAGTTCTTTAGCCCTTCCCCCACCACCCTGCCCTATCATGATCTCAATTATACCTTACAAATCTGGCTAGACCAGAGAAAGTACACTGGTACAGATAAGAGCTGGAAGCACATGGAATCCAGGGCAGATGAATCCCGCAGGGCCAATAATGAAATAGCAATACCAGGAGAGTAAGGGGAAGATGGGGGAAGAAAGAGGGAACTGAGCACAATGATCTGACAACAGAAATGTAGGTGAAGGGAGACATCAGTCAGTGTAAGCCATGAAAAATAGTAATAATTTATACCTTATCAAAGTTCCATGAAGGAAGGAGGCTTAGGTAAGGAGAGGGAAAATGAGGAGCTGATACCAAGAGCTTACGTAGAAAGAAAGTGTTTTGAAAATGATCATGGCAACAAATGTACAAATGTGCTGGACACAAGATACATATGTATGTATTGTGAGAAAAGCTGAATGAGCCCCCAATAAAATGATCTTTTAAAAAAATACCACGATGACCAGAAACTTGGAGAGTAACAAAGGACAAAGGTCCTAGAAGGAATCAACAAGGCTGAGAATGAAGAAGTGTGGACTTTTGGTTTCTAGAACAGTAAACAAAAATCATTTTCTGTTCTTTAATACCATCTACTTTGTGACATGGCAGTCCTAAGAAATTAAGACAACATATAATCCTGGGAGGTTATATAATGAGATTTTGTTGGCAGGAGTAAATAAAATTATTACCATGTCCGACTCGCAAAAGAATTAGAATTATTACGACAGGGTAAATGAAGCTCGGTGGGTTGGGTTGTGGGCCATTTATAGCCTTTAGGATTCTCCTCTTCAAGACAATGACCTATGTTCACACAAGAAAGAAAACGATAAATTAATCTATTTTTTAAATTAGTGGTAGTGATATTACACCAAAATGGCAATGCTAGCGATCAGCTACTTTTCATGGAATAGAAAAATTGTTTTTAGTTGCTCAGAATTTAGAAAAATTACAAATGAGGAAAAACAGACATAAAGTACATTTCAGACATGAAAATTATCATCTATTCCAAAACCCCCTCTTAAAGCCGATATGCAGATGCAAGCATGAAACATTTATTTTTATTTTCATAGACATCATTAGTATATATGATTCATAAAGATAAGGGTCTATTCAGAGTATAGAATGTACCAAACTGAAAACCCAAATCCCCCAAGTCTGTGGCCAATGAGCAGCTCCCATAGTCACGTTGTAGGACAGAACAGGACTGCCTCAGAGCATTCTCAAGGCTGCACATCTTTGCCAAGGCTGTTGTTGTATCTTTCTCCAGTGGAGTAACTGCTGGATTTGAAATGCTGACCTTTCGGTTATCAGTCAAGTGCTTCCCAACTATACTACCGATGCTTCCTAAAATGAAAACAATCCTGAAAAATTCAAAAATGTAACCCAGTCATTTGAAAACGAGTCAATGAAATTCTGCATTGATGAGGTTTTCATTGGGTTTGGGAGCATATTGTGGGGAAATATTTCCTGCTATTCTAAAATCCTCTTCTACCTGGGTGTCTGGTGGGGGGATGGCAATTCCCACGGTCATGCCTGTGCTCCATCCTCCGTCACCCACAATGATCGGAAAATGCTTGAGATCTTCCAGGACATACTTTGCTGTCTTTTCCATTAATCCTGAGAATATAGCTATGCACATTAAAAGTCGCTTACCCTGCAGCCTCACAGTCACCGTGTACAGTCTCAAGCCTTCAGTCAAGGTCCCATTACTGTTCAAGAGCTTCTGTTGAATGGTCTCTCCTTCCAGTGTGAGATTGTTGGTAGCGTTGTAAACCAAAAGGACCTGAATCATCAGCCTTAATGAGAGTGAAAGAGAAAGAATAAAATTGTTTTGGGGGTTATTGGGTCGGCTGTTCCTTGGTGAGCAAAAACAAAACAAAACCCTTTAGTGGTGACAGCGATCACCATTAAAGACGGAGGCTGAAGAGATAAGCCACGGCAGTTGTACTCTCTCTACTGCTACAGAAATGGTAGAGTCAGGGCTCAGCCCCGGTGGCGTAAGTGGTTGAGGGCGGGACTGCAGCCCGTGGACTTGGCGGTTCAAATCCAGCAGCGGCTCTCAGGAGCGGCACTGGGTAGCGCCCACGACCACCAGTGATGCCAAAATAAAAAAACAAAAAAAACAAAAACAAAATGGTAGAGTCAAAAAAATGTCCAGAATACATATTGCAGGAGGTTCTTTGTACAATCCTTACTGTTCCACTCAGAGTTTTGTTGCCTGTCAGGATATGCATAATTCACTCCCCAACTTCCAACTCTAGCTTCTGCTGCATCTTGACCAATTTCTAAAGGACTGGTCAAGTGAAAAAGTCTAGTGTCATTGCTATACAATTTTTATTTGTCTAGCTGAAAATGGCATATTGTTAGATAGGCTTAGTAAATGCCTAAAAATTATTTCCTGCAGACTTTTATTTCTTATTTGTATATGGTCTTAAGAGTTTGAGATGGAAAATGTCATCTACCTGGATAGAAAAGGGGAACGTAAATTTGGGGTAAAAAATTCCAGTAAAATCATGTGACTATTATTATGATGATCTAAGGAAGCTGAATTCTTGCATACTAGGTTATAAATACCAAATGTGCTCTTCTTAATTATGAATTTAGCTCTGGAGAACTCAGTGGAGAGTTTGTTGCTATCAATGAAACAGTGAAAGTGTTAAACTATTTGTGATTAAGAGAGAGAGAGAGTATATGAAACATTGGCTATTTAAAGTTAGATAAAATGAAAGAATAACTGTATTTTGTCTATTCTAATCTCATGGAGCAAATGCATTTTAGTTCTCATAATTCATCCTGAAAGGCATCACTAAAAATGATCAACTTCCTGATGTCTATACATAACCCATTATTTCAGGATGAGATAACATAGATGGAATTATAATGGTGAAATGTGCTATCTTTTTAATAGCATTTTAAAATTAATCATTCTATTGGGAGCTCTGACAGGTATCACAAAATTCCATACAGTATTGTACAATTGCTAGCACAATTAGTTTCAAAACATTTTCTTTCTTCTTGAATTCCATAATATCACCTCCCCTTTATCCCCTCTCTCACCCACCCTGCCCTCCAGGAACCCTTGTTATTTTTATTAATTTATTTACAATATCTACATCATCCATTCAAATACACTTCTGTTCATTCTGAAATAGGTTGATTTTTTTTTTGGGGGGGGGGCATTTGGCAGGCACTGGGACCTTTACCTTATGTTTCCTGGGACAGGCATGCCACGCACTAGGGCTCCTCTGAGAACAGAAATTGATGTTCTTTTTTCACTGGTCTAGAAGTCAGAAGGCTACACTAGTTCACTCTTGGCCATATGGACTCCTCCGAGGAGTCCCTCTATGTATATTGTATAAGGGACTGTGTCCCTTCTTAAACTTGGACTGTGTCCAAGTTAATCTCCCTACACAGAAAGCATTCTGTGATGAAATTATTTGGAAATAAGCTTTGCCGATCCAGTGACTAAAAACTTACATCGGGGAGTGTGACCTTTTACTTCTGAACATGAGAAAAGAAGTAGCAGAATGAACTGGGAAGACTAGTCCCTGGAGAAGAACATCATGCTCAGTAAAATATTGCCAGGGCAGCAAAAAGGAGGAAGGCGGTTGACAGACGAATGGACACCGCAGGCTCACATACAAGAAGGGTTGTCAGGATTGCCCAGAACCTGGCAGTGCTTCATTCTGTTGCACCGACTCCATGCACCTAACAGCAATGAAGACCCAAACTTAGCAATTTAAGAAGAGCCGCGTTTTTTCTCTCTCACGGGTCTTATGAGTATTTAATTGTTTTTCTTTGTGTCATCCTGATAATTGAAACTTTTTCAGTTCATTCACTGCCATCAAGTCAATGCTGACTCATATTGACCCTCTACGGTTCTACAAAGTCACACGCTATCTGTTGCGACCATCAACTCTCTTTATTTGAATAAACTCGTCTCAGTGGCTTTGGTTTCCTGTCTGTCTGGGCCGATAGTGTGATAGCATTATCAGAAGCTCTGCTCTGTGCTGAGCGACACAATCCCATTGAAAAGGAAGCGTGTAGTCATGGGAGGTATGTGTGAAACCAGTGAGCTGTGATTTTGAGAGAAAACTATGGGAGAGACAGAAGAGTAAAGGGGTCAGGAATGGAAAAAGATTGATGCCCCAAAAACAAACAAAAAGAAGAATGGAAAAAGTTGTGTGTGTTTACAGGGGATGGGGTTATGAAAAAACATATTAAAGTAGTGCTGATATTACACACACATGGAGTTTCCTATTTACAGTGTCTTAGCTCATACTCCAGAGAGCTTCCTATGGAATAATCCATGGAGTTCTAAAGAGAAAGAAAATTGAGGTTCTATGAATTTAAATCCCTTTCGAGCCAACTTCCTATGGGGCTAACATCTCTTTCTGGTGACTGATTTTAATATTGACAGTTGTGGAAGAACCACAGTACATAAGCTCCAAGGGACAGAGCTAGCCTCATGAAAAGGGGGCACCACGACTTGGTGACACCCCAAACTAGGGGAGACTGGTACTTAACTGGAGCCCTATTCTAGGGTACTTGTGACCCCACAGTCAGACTGAGGAAAACCTTATTTGACTAGTGAAGGGAAGGAGTATGAGGAATCCAGTCACCAAAGAGTACGTACAAATGACACATTACCCAAGGATTACAAATGGCAAGGAACAACGTCAGAAAAAGGAGTGATTTTCTGTAACCTGAGAGCTCAAGTGAGTCTCTTGATTACACACAAAAATAGAAAGCCTCAACATAACATAAACCCTTTTGTTTGTCAAATATTGAATAGAAAGAGGGGAAAACAAAGAAGTGGGGGCACTTGGTTAAACTTTCAAATAAAATGCTGTCACCTTCTAAGAGAAAGAGCAGATAATCAATCAAGATGCTGCTAGAATCCATCATGTCAGCTCCAACTCCCAGCGAACCTAGATTCAACCAAACAAAATACTACTGGTCCTGCCCCATCTTCCCAATAGACCTTACGTGTGAGCCCATTGAAGCAGCAACCGGGTCAAGCCATCTCTCCGAGGGCTTGCCTCTTCCTAGCTGCCTCTCCACGTAACCCAGCACCATGTCTTTTTCCAGGGACAGGTCTTTCCTGGTAACACTTTCAAAGTATGTGAGATGAAATCTCGCCATCCTTGCCACAACAAGCGATTTGGCTGCACATCTTCCAAGGCAGCTCTGTTTGTCCTTTTGGGAGTGCAGGGCCCTTTCAATATTCTGCACCCTAGTCCAAATGCTCCCAGCGGAAGGAAATATAGCCTTCTTCTTTTACACTGCCTTTCAACTTCACTAAGCATATCACACACACAATATACATAGACCTATCAATCATCAGTTCAGTTCAATGAAACTGAGCTAAACTTACAAAACTGTTGCTCCTTATGCAATTTTTTAAAAAATTCGATGGTGATGCAGTTTACTACCTGAGCATTCATATGTACTCCACTTGGGAGACTAGGTCTACCTTCCTGCTGTAGTTTGGTCACTTTACAAGAACTTAAACAGTTGGTTCTTATAGGTAAGAGAGTGCGCATATCCATTAAATTCCTTGCCCTGATGGCATAGTGGTTACCCATTACACTGCTAACTGAAAGGTCAGCAGTTCAAAAACTCCAGCTGATCAGTGGGAGAAAAATGAGACTCTCTATTTCTATAAAGTCTTACACTTGGAAACTCACAAGGACCACTCAACCCTGCGCTAGGCGGTCCCTATGGGTCAGCACTGGTTAGATGGCAGTGAGCTGGCAACTGAGACTTTTTTAATGTTATTTTCTCTGAATTATTTTTCATTAGCTGTACATTTCCTCCCCTGTGTCCAGTTTGAACCCACCCAAACAATTCAGCAGTATTAAAGGTGGCTTGAAACATTAAGGGGCGGGGGAGACTTGGAGATATTTTTGCAGTCTGCCTTTTTTCATGGCTTTTATTTCTTTTCCAGAGAGTGAGAGCACAGACCAGAGATAGAAGGCCACACCTTCTGCAGGGCTTCTTCCGCCATTACCTGGAAGCATTCTCAGTGCTTCTCTTGAATTTAATCTTATCCTCTCCATTGCTCAGGTGAAGACTGAAAAGCAAAATATGCAGACTCATTACTGTTCTTAGACAACACGTAATCAACAACAACAACAACAACACTTGAGGAAAGAAGGAAGCAGAGTGGACATTCCCAGGGCGCACCCCCATGCAGATATTCTGATATCACAGTGCCTTCGTGTGCCTGAGGAGAACTGGCTTCATGGGCAAGTAGGCTGAGCCATACTGTGTTCTTGCCTTCGCTTGAAGATCCAGAATGTCGATCCACTTATGACAGAATCGGAGAAGTTCTGATAGACTATGTGCTTCATTTTGCTTTATAATGCATTCCTGAAGTAGTTTGGCCAGGGAATCCCTAGCCTCCCACTCCCACTTTTCTTTCTTGCCTCCCTCCCCCAATTAGGAGTTGCAAACACATCTAGTTCACAGAATATAAATTCGGGGACCATAAAGCACATCATGGAAAAATTTAATTTTAAAACTTTGAAAATAATATACAGATGAGAATATGTGAGTGTTAATATTGACAGGTGAGTAAGTGGAATATTTAGATTTTGAAAAGTGAACTTACAATCATACAAATGTCTTAAATTGATAAGGGTGGTCTCTAAACTGGGGTACACACAAACTGGGGGTGTTCTTCATAAGCTATTGAGATATGAGCAGAAATCACCATAGTTTCTAGTTATATTCAATGATCCTTTATATTTTTTGATACATTATACCTAGTGGACCAGTAACACCTACACAATTAGCTAAAAAAATGTGTATGTATTTTAGTATTCAAACTTTGTAAGTACTAGGGATATATGATCAAGTAGTTTCAGAGATTTAAGGGATCAAGTAGTTTAAGAGTATTATGGCATCTCTTCAAAGTGCAGAGAAATAACATCATGTAGAGTTGCTTTTGCAAGATTATGAATGTGGTTCATGCGTGTATGTGAGTTGTAGCTATCTGAGAGAGAGAGAGAGAGAGAGAGAGAGAGAGAGAGAGAGAGAGAGAAACCAAATGAGACCCAACTATTTTAATTTATCAAAACAATTTATTTGTTTTGTCATGTACCTGATATTAACCACATAAACAGTGTAGTTCCAACTTTGGAAGGTTGAATTTAGCTGAAAAACACAATGGGAAAGGGTGAGTTCTGAGTATTTGTTTTTTATCTGAATCAAGTTTCTCCCCTCCCAAAAGATAAGCTGTTATTGGAATAAGACCCTGGGAAAATCCTGGAGAGTTAGAGGAGTCAAAGGTAAAGATAACATTTACTGGATCATTGCATGCCAGGAACTTTGCAATGTTATTTCTTTCAATCCTCACAATACTCAATGAGATAGGAGATGAAGAAAAGGAGTTTCTCAGAGATAAACTTGTTTGACCTAGGTGCCCCAACCAAGAAGTAGGAGATCCCAGATTGAACCTAAGTTTTGTTTTAGAAGCTGACTTTCTCCTGCAGTTCAGAGTACTGAGACTTTAACTCTTAACAGTGTCTGCTGGAAGGACTGTCATCATAAATACTTCTCATAGTCTTCAGTTAATGAATAGTAGTAAACAATAAAGTATATTTTTCTGGTACCAGATCAAAAGAATACTTGTAATAGAAAAATCCGAAATTAAAAATAAATGGTTCAACAGACAAAAATCTTAAGTTGAACATTATCAAAAACTCCATTTGCTATTGTGATTTTCTTTATTTTTATAATCTTTATAGGTTTCAGCAATAGACTTCCTCAAAAAGGCCATGGATCCTTCTCAAGGCCAGTACCAAACTTCCATGGCACAGTATCCAGTAAGAATCACAAACAAAAGATTTCTTTACTGACCCAAAATGTTCCTGTGTATCATTTCCAATGGGTTCTTAAGGTGTCATTTCAAGTATACAATTACAGACTTCATGGAAAGCACTCTGAAACTCAACGTAGGTTGTAGAAAGTGCTAGCAAGATGTATCAATTTTTTTAATCCTATAGTGTAATAGTGTGAATGAAGAAAACCTTTATATTATCAGGAGTCTGATATTTTGCATTTTAAAAAGATACAGTATAATTTAGTGTCAGACAAGAAAGATCCCATATTAAAAACCATGCAATAGCAACAATGTATTTTTTAAAAATGCAAACACTGTACCTTATCTAAGCTCTTCAATGAATTCTAACATTCAAGAGTAATATTACTAAGATTGTGTTTTTGAGTGAGTTGTTTTCATTGTGTGAAATCATTCTAACTTTAGATGAAGCAAAAAGAAAAAGTCTGGGAAAAGAGTGAGATACAAGAATAAAACAGAAAGATGGAATGAAACTTTCAAAATGTATCTTTACATATTCTGATATATATAGAGAGACACACACGCACATTTCATCTTTAGTGAAACATTAACATTGTAATTAAAATTATAGTATGTTGTCATTTTAATGTGCTATACGACAAAATACTCTAAAAGCTATCATAGTAAATAAAGATACCTATCAAAATCCATTTCCATCGGTTTGGTTCCTTTCGTAGTTAAGACACTGATAGTTTATTTGTCTCTTTTTATTGAAAGGAGCTTCAATAATGAACTTTTATTGAAATGCCCTTCTCTTTCTTTGCATAAGTGTATCACTTCAGGCATTACACCACTTCACATATTTATAATAAATAGTACCAGGGTTTCATTATGATCTGTGAATTCAGTCATCCTTATGGCAGTCTTTAAGTGTTTCAACTCTGTGCCATTGTCGAATTCCAAGAGTGAAATGTTTTTAAAAGGAGAAGAAGAAAGAAATTTAGGAATTCACTTACCCATTCTGCCACCTTGCTTTGTACTTTTACCTCAGCATGACGAAGGATGTTTTGAATCACCAAAGAAATCCAATAGACAATTCCATCTGTCCATTAAAGATAGGACATGGTCCATTTATTATATATCTGGGGTTATGTAGTTACCATAAAATTTAAATTTTCGATGACAATGAAATCATATCACTTTTAAAGATGCATCTGATACATAGGTACACAAGATGTGAGATATTTTTATCTTATACTCTCTGACTTTTGCAACTGCTTAGACACAATTATGAACTATTCTTCCAGGGAAATTATTACTCCTAAATTATCACCTATATAGTGTCTGTAAACTTTTAATTCTATAAATTTCTCTTAGCTAGTGATAATTTTAATGTGCCATTTGATTTCTTACAGTGAGGCCCATTCTTTTACGTGCTAAGACAGAAACTCTATGCTGTGGGATGACACAGAACACAACTCTCCCAAGAGTTCTGAACTGCTGGCAGGCTGACTAATGTTTCCTCATTACTTCAATGCCCTATTTGCTTATTAACATATTATAAAAAATGATAAAAAGTTGGTAAGGGTAAATGTGATGAGGGAAGAAAAAAGCACACATACACTTACTACCCTATTTTGTCCTTGCCGTCAACCCACTATCCCTTTCCATATCTTCTTTCTCCACCAAGAGTACCAGGTTCCTGAAACTCAATAAAATTATGGAACTCAAAACTATTCTTAATAATTTCTTCAAAGAACACCTGTTATTATGATCACAGAAAGCTTTTAAATTTTAATCTGATTTAAAATATGTGTATGTCCTGACAGCTTAACGGGCATTACTGATATCATATATCTGATGGCAATGCATTGTTTTAGATTGCTTGGTTTTCTCCTCCAGTTGTCCCCTACAGCACCTACCAATTACATCTAATACATTACTAGGTGTATTCATCACTATATTTCATTAAAACTTTCATAAATGGTTGCACTAGTGTAGAAAAAATTTCTTAATAAAATCGCAATTAACTATCTTGCTTTAACTGGAGAATCTTATGTATGTCTAAAGATTTTGTTGGGCTCTTTCTCCCTTTTTGTGCCAATCTATAAAGCAGCCTGAAAATCAAACTTGCCACCTAAAGTTAGTAAAACCTCTCTAGAGATGTGCTCTGTGGAACTTCTGAACAAATAGCTACCAAGAAAAATGATCTTTTAGAATATGGTAAGCTTTATTGATGGGAAATTTCTTTTGAATCTCTTTTATGTCTACTGTCTTTTTTCAAGTTTTGTTTAGGAAAGGCATGAGCAAAGTAGTCAAAGAAAATGTAGACATATAGATTTAAGACAGTGTTGGGAAATAGATTTAATGACTATTGTGGGAAGGTGGCAGACACATCGACCCCAAAACAAAGTCCAGGCCTGCTACTCAAGGACTGCCTTCCCAGTAATGGAATCAAGCCTCATGCTAAAGAAAAGGAAATGCCACTCCTGGTTTGTGATGCAAATATGGAAAGTGGATAAAGTGCAAAAGTAGCTGGGTTTAATTCTTGCAGGCCAAGTTATTTCAACTTGGCAAATATTTGAATCGGATTTTTGAATCATCTTGCTGCTACTGTCTGAAAGAAAATCGACTCCTAGACTAAGAATTCCTTTTGCACTTATTTTTACACAGAGGCAAACCAAAGGCAAACCCAGCGCCCTTTAGTTGATTGTGACTCAGAGAGACTCTAGAGATCAGGGTAGAACTGCCCCACAGAGGTCTCCAGGTCCGAAATCATGACAAAAGCATCTCTCTTCCTCAGAACTGGATGGTGTGTCCTATTGCACACTTTTCAGCCAACAGCTCAGTGTTTAACCATTGAGAAATGTGTCTTTTTTCCCTTCTTTTGGCACAGATTTTATCTTATGCTATCTTATTGAACCCTCCACAGACTGAATGACTGACAAGAAATCGAACTTCTTTCCAGGAGTTCCTTCAGGATCCTTGGGATCCTCTGTGAACATTCACTGATGTTGGTAGAGTAACTTATAAGGGACCACTAGATGGAGACCTAAAGCATGATTTGTGTATAAGTAGAGCATGATGCTTTTCCCGCTACTATGAGAATACTGTAAAATGGTATACAGGAGTACGTTTATTCATTGTGGTTCCAGAATCATTCAAACAATTAAGATATTTTCTTTAAATATTAAGTGTTTCTTCCTACTCCCACCAGGGCAGTGATGTCACTACACACACACATACACACGTTTCCTGAATCAGCTCATTGCTTTTATAAATGAGAAATTCCAAAACTCATGGCCCTCAAATGGATTCTGACTTTGATCAACCCACAAGGATGTGGCAGATCGGCCCCACGAGTGTCTGGACCAGTAACTCTGTGGGGGAATTGAGAGCTTCTCTGTTCTCCCATAGAGTCTAGAGAGCTGCTCAAGCTTGGAGATTGGAGAGGCCTAAATCAAGTTAGGAGCACAGTCTGCTCTCCTGGAGCTCTGTTTGTTCTAGCAAATTAAACATGTGGGTATCACAAATAACCTCGCAACTTACAGTAGAGTTGTCTGTACTACACACATTTTCATTTAATTAATCTCTTCTAGAAACCTTAGAACAAGGTAAAGAATTTATAAAAAGCTTTGGCCAACATTCTGTCTTCTCTGCCTTATTAAAAATATTGAATTGAATAGTCAAGGATTATTTTTAAATGTCTAGGAGTGGAGCGGCAAAGCAATATTTAAACAAACACCTGCATTGGTGGTGAGGGCTCTAGGATTGCAGCAAAATGGGGTTTTCCACTCCTTAGTAGATAAAGCACAATTTAGGTGCATTGATAGGGTCTTATCACTGCTGTCATGAGTGTCAAATTGTCTTCCCAAGAACCAACAACTCCTGTCATGTCTTACTATAATAGCTACCCACCGATCCCAGGTGTTAAATAAATGTTGAAAGATCTATGCACTGCTCTAATGACAGAATCCATGATAGAAAATCATGTTGAACAGGGTTCATGAAAACAATGTAAGCATGTATTCATCTTCTGATCAGTTAACTCTTCCAGCTATGCAGAACTTCCAAGAAATCACTCTCTGTCACTACAACTGTTGCAACGAAATAGTACTCCTTCCTCTACTATTACCTCTTCAATTATTCAACTACTTTTCCTTTTTATTTTTTTTTTAAATGAAGAGTCTCTTCAGAATTGCTTGGAAGATATAGAAGTGGCATTGCGTTTACTGTACATTATTAGAAACAAAAAACAGTTTTAAAATGTACTTGTAAAAAGAGATGTTTTAAAATATCAACTAATGGTGCTTAAGAGTCAAGATTATATATTTCCGTGGTGAGGAAGCAATAGTAAATATTACAGAGGCATTTAAAATATGACTGGAGGTTTGTTAACCCTCGGTTAAGATAACTGACATATGAACAAGATTGAGAATGAATACAAATATCCTGAGAGTGAATTTATTGCTCAAATAGCGAAACATACTAGTCTAGGATGGTTATAATTTGTACTTGTAAGCTAGGTTTCTAGAACGATTGCTTTTACAACAATGAAGAACAATTAAATTAGTCCGGACTGTGTTGCTTGAGCTGGTTGGACAAAAATTCCCCGTTCAGTATCTCTGGAGTGCTCTTACAAATGTGATTTGGAATAGAATTGATATTTAGCTCAAGAGTTTTCTTTGGGAATACAACAGAAGAAGCACAAAGGCTCATTCTTTGTGGAAGACCAAGGTGGTTTATCCACTAGTCCCTAAAATATAATTTGTGAAAAAAGTAGTATTAATCTAAGGTATTAGATGAAAGTCCTGTTGACAGTATAAGAAAACTTTACACTGGAAAAGAAAGAAAAAATGAACCTCTCATAAAAGCCAGGAAAATTCGATTCCAAAAGTTGCCGAGGTAAGAGAAACATTTTTGAGGGGAGTCCAAGTGAAAGATGATATTCATACAAATACACTTCCATGCCTATACCTTTGGTTGTCGAGATTTATAGCCTCTCTGTTCTATCAAATGAATGAATATCTGGTATTTACTTCAAAAATATTTTTTCCCACTTAAAGTTTTTTTCAGATCTATTTATAATTTTATTTAATTTAATATAGTACAGTTGTAAATTAAAATAAAATTTATGGAAAAATATGATGTGGATATTATATATATTATATGCATAATCTTATTGTAAAACAATTTCAAACCATTTCCCCTCCCTGCACTTAGACAAAAATCCTGTTGGGTCCAATAGCACTCTTTATGGGTTAAACTGGATGAAGTGGAGAGCATATTTGACAGTTACCTATATATTTCTTAAAGTGAATAGAATGAGGTTCTCTAAAGTATCAACCAATTCAACAGTAACTAATAACAAATAAAATAGAAGCTCCTTGAAAATGATTTCAAATTTAATTATATCAAACAAAAAGACTAATTTGGTTATAGTATGTCTCTCATACTTTTTTCAGTCTCCCTTTTAAAAAAGATAATAAAGACTGCCTACCCATAGGCAGGCTATTGTGACCAGAACACTGACAGACTTCAATAACATTGTTTTCTTTCACTCTTACATTAAACTTTATTAGTAGGATGTACTGGTATCATATTATCATACTGATATTAACTATACCATTTTAATAAATAAAATTAAATTGAGGAAAAATATAAACTAATGGCTATGAAACAAAAACAATTGAGATGGTACCCAGCTTTGAGTACACATGCTTGAGAATATTTCTACCACACAATGACCATGGCATATTTTTAAATGCTATGGTTCATTTTTATCAAGAACCATGAAAATTAGATCCTATTTCTCCTTAATAGAGGCAATGCAAACCATCTTAATTGGGCCTAACATTTCCTTGCTTTGTTGAAACCCCAAGAAGGTTATGACGCAGAGAGACTGGGGCTGCACAAGGCTCCCTTCAAAAATGTCAGAAATAACATGATGGAGTGAATACAGCCCCACTCCACCAAGTCAAAGGCTCTGAAGCATCATCTGAATGTTCTTAGGCAGCAGAGGGTAAGCCCGTCCTTGAGGGGGAATGCTACAGAGGCTCTTTGTATGTGCCTACAAAGACTGAAATATTTCGTCAGAATTATAATATTCTCATCTACTGGCTAGAGGCCGTGTGAAATATGCCCTGGAAAATCCAGCAGCTGCTGCTTTCATGGGGTGGCTGGAATTTCTGCTCCATCATAAATCTCCTTAGTGTAACTACCAGAATAACTGTAAACACTTCTCTGAATCAAGGTCTTTATAGCCCTAATGAAATTTATATCTACATTTTATGTAAAATATTCCATACTTCCAATTTAAATATCCTTACAGAGGAAGTTGGTATAACTCCAAAGCCAAAGCGAACTATGTGGGGTTCTTTGCACTGGATGCTTTATCCCTCGTAATATATTTCAGATGTCTTGGCCTTACAAGGTAAATGACTGGGGTTGAGAAAATTCTTTTGTGTCTAATATCTCTGACATGAGAATGTCACTGCATTCAAGACAATAGTGTGATCAACTGGATTGGAATGTCCCTTTACTAGAAGACGTCAACATCGTATGAGGTGAGCTTCAAAAAGTGTGTGGAAATATTCCATGACCTTTTAATTATATTTTCCCACAATTTTTTGAAGCTCCCCCATATGTGATTCACAAAGGAAGATAAGCAATCAGCAGCTCAAATCACCCAGATCCCCTCTCTCCTCACTTATTTCTTATATTTTCCTACGTATCTAGTTTCAGATTACTATTAAGATTTAAAAGGACACATAAAAAGGCAATGTAGGGGCTGAGCTCCGGTGGCGTAAGCGGTTGAGTGAGGGACTGCGGCCCGTGCGCTTGGCGGTTCAAATGCAGCGGCGGCTCTCAGGAGCCGCACTGGGTAACGCCCACGACCCCCAGAGGCAGTGATGCCCAAAAAAGGGGGGGGAAAGGCAATGTATTAGCAGTTACTTCAAAATTGATTCATGATTTAATTGCTACATACAGGTAATCACGTTTTTGCCAGTGTTTTCAGGCAAATGGTATTACCATGGAAATTGATTAAAATATCCTAAGAGCCTTAGCACAAATAATAATTTCATTATGATGTTACACGACTGGAGGTTATTTGATATTCCAAGATTCTAAGATTCTCTAAAATCTTTAATAATCTTATATATATAAATATGATAAATTTCTCTAAAAACTATAACCCTACTACACTTCATGACATAAACAACTAAAATAGTTGTTTTCACAGACTGCAACTAATGCAAATGATTTCCCTTCAAGTGCTTATCTTCCTCTTAAAACTTCTTTGGACAAAGATTTTAGCTAAAGATGTAGGAGAAAAACAGAGTCTATGATCCCAGTAATCATAAAAACAGGGAATGTAAGACAGTCAACTAATATCTATTTTCTTATGAGGTAATTGCAAAAGTACAAACATAGCTAATGAAGCCAAATGTCTGGGATAACAGACAAACGTTGTTGTAACATTAAATATTCTCATCCTTCAAATACAATTTTTATGACATCAGACACATTACAGATATAGAAGGTGAAATTTTCTTACCATTCTTTTGTATAGCGACTGTATTAGTAACAGGCATGTTAGTGGTGACAGTGGGTGGTGTAGTGCTAGAGAAGTTTACAGTAGCTGGTAATAAAGATGAAAAAGATGTAATTTTGCAAGGAGCATATAACAGTTAATATGGATGAGCAAACTACAATAATACATACAGAAGAGCGATAGAAACCATTTCTTGCACTAACCACAACAGATCCCAAGAGTATAATGCATAAAATGAAGTTGATGCTTTCCATGACACATTAAGAATCCACTTGCATGGCCTTTGGTACAATATTGCAAAAAATGTCTAATACTAACGCAAAGGAACTAGAGAAAAGACACCAGTCATTAACATGCGGATCATTATAAGATTTCTAAATCTTTCTAAATTTATAATGAAAAGATTATAGAAGGTACTGCATGTACTCGAGTAGAAGCTGACCCAAATATCAGCAGAAACACCTAATGGTACCACAACAATGGCATTAAAAATGTAATGAGGGGGAGTACAGATTAGGGACCCAAAGCCCATCAATAGGTGAGGTGACATCCTTTTGCAGAGGGATAAAAGGAGGAGATGAGTCAGTTAAGATACAGGGTAGGAGCTATGAAATAAGCAACCTTCCTCTAGTTCCCATGCTGCCTCCCACCCACTATCATGACCCCAATTCTACCACATAAATCCAGCTAGACCAGGAGATGTACAATGAAGTTGGAAACATGGGAAACTTAGGATAGATGATCCATCAAGACTAGTGATGGGAGTGGTAATACCAGGAGGGTGGAGGGATGGAGGAATGGAGAGGTAGAGGCAACTTCAGGGATCTACACGTAGCCTCCTCTCTGGGGCATGGACAACAGGGAAGTGAGTGTTGGGACACATTGGACAGTGTACAGGATGAAAAAATAATTTGTAAATTACTAAGGGTTCAAGGGGAAGGGGGGTA
>PVJH01021666.1:0-38099 GCA_004026705.1 Nesogale talazaci
TGGAATTGTCAGGTATTATCAGGAGCCTCATGAATTACACATATATTTCTTATTCCAACCTTATAACTACCATGAAATCCCTAACCTTGGTGAGTTTGATTTAAGACATAGTCTCCAAACTCTTTGCTTGATTAGCTTGCAAGAAAGTTCACTTTTTCTTTCTCAAAGGCCTGGGTATCTTTCATTTAATTCAAGGTGTTATACTCCTCAGGACCCAATTTCATTAGATGACATTCAACTAAAAGAACAAAAAACATCTGCTTTACAAACAGAACCTTATTAACTGCTTATAGCAGGTGTTTGAAATAATTTTACATAAGGGTGCAGATATTCTGTTCACATTTGCTATGCAGAATCATTAAATTAGTCATTATCATCTGCAAATGTGAGTTGTAATCCATATTGAAGGTGAAACTCTTTTTTAAGAAATCAGTTTTATTGTCACTTCATCCATGTCATACCACTCAAACATATCAAAAGGAATGATCAATTTGCCACCACAATCCATTCTAGAACATTTTTCTTCCTTGTACTCATCATTAGTCATGTAATTATTTTTTAATAATTGTGGCAAAAGTTTACACAACAGAACACTCTCCAATTCACCAACTTGTACATGCATTATTCAGTGCCGTTGATTATGCTCTTCAAGTTTTACAACCATTATTGATAACTCTTTCCAAATGATTCCCCTACCATAAGCTCACTAACATAAGCTCACATACCTCTAACATAAACTCAATGCCCCCTAAGCAAAAATTCTGCCTCCTTCTCTATGGTAACCATTGGTCAAGTTTGCTTTCTTTTTCTTTTTAGTATTTTTTGGAGATAATATTCACATATTATATATTTGCATAGTTATATGAATTTTTAAAAGAACCATATATACATCATCACAATCAGTTCTACTGTTTCCCTCCCCACATTCGTTGTTTACTCCCCAAATCCCCCCCACTCCCCACATTCCATGCCCCCAATAAATCATTGAATCTGTTGTCTCTATGCAGGCACTTCTGTACTTCACAAACTGGGAAATCCAATAGAAGCAATAACAAACAAAAATAAAACAAAATCACAGGAAGAAAATAATAAAATAAAGATAAAAATAAAGAATAATAAAGAAAAACCACCATCAACATTCAAGAACCCAGAGAAAGAATTATTGTTTTGGAACAAGTGAGAAATACTTGAGTCTATAGGAAATTCAGGTTCAGTCAAGAAGGAAATAAACTGACCCAATATCACATTATAGTATGGTTTGATACCACAATCAATTTATAATAACCTTCATCTCACAGTAAAGATTTTCAAGTCCCTCCCCTGTGATTAGAGAGAATCTGCCAGAGGCTTAATCTGACTAGTCTTTAGATGGATTTTGGGCTCCCATTTCCTTCTGTAAAATAGATGTTGACAATTTTAACTCTAATACTTTTCCTTTTTCATATTTGGATTTTGTTGTCATTTTTGAATTACACAGGTTGATGTGCTTTTTTTTATGTGGACAAAATCAAGCCTCACTTAGATGGCTACTTGTTTGATTACAAGCCTTTAAGATCCCAGATACCATTCCAGTGTCACGTCTACTGAGAATGCTCTTCCTTTTTGATTTTTTAACTCTAGGTCTTTGCAAACTTCATTATAATGCTTTGTTTTCTTGAGCTGCTCTTTGAAATTTTCTATTCATTCCTTTCACTACATCATTTCTTCCATTTGTTTAGGTACTCTACAATCAATAGAACAGGGCAGATTCTCTCCTGATAGCCACTTAAATCTTTTCATTTTTTCTAATCTTTTTACTTATCTTTTTCTTTTTTTCATGTATGATATTATCGATGTAATCCACCAATGCCTTAGTTTTCTGCCATTGGTGTTCAATCAAATTTAGTGTTGAGACATTTGGAAATTCTTGTGGGATAATCTCAAGGTCTTATTGGTCCATGCGGACTTGTTTTTTAACATTCTTCAACCTCAACTTGAATTTACTTACATATAAATGACAGTCTGTTTCACAGTCAGCCCTTTGCCTTATTGTAGCTGCTGACACTGAATTTCCCCATCATTCCATCACACAGATATAATCCATTTTGTTTTTGTGTAATTTCATTTGGAGTATGTTTAACTCAACTCGAAAATTATGGAAAGGAATTCAGTTGGTGTCCATTTGAAGTCAAAACTGTCATCTTGACTTGATGTAAATAGTACAGACTTTTTTGAGGAAATGGAGAGATGGAAATATTACTTTCAGAAGTTTGCAGACCTAGGTTGAGGATAATTTGGGAAATAAAAACCTCACTTTTAGGTTTTTGTTTAATAAAAGCTTCTATTACTTTGTAGAAATAAATTTTGACTTAATCTCCTAGCAATAGTAATATATCAATAGTTTTTGAGGGTAAGATAAGGTAATTGAAGAAATTATTTGAGTTAGCTGCATCTATTAAAAAAAATTGTACTATCTGCAGGGCCTTCGAGGAATAAATAGTAAGGCCTTCTTTCAGGACCTTGCAGTGCAATGTTCACAATCTTTGTCTCATTTTCACCCCTCTTAGAAAGACTTCCTGAACTATTTTATTAACCCCCCCACAATTAAATGCTAACAAAAGAGATATAATGTATACACCATATGTGTATTTTATACATATACATTATATTTTCTTATATGATATCAATTTCTTATATGATATCTGTGTTTTAAACATAAAAGAGTAATTTTTTTCACCATCCAATGACCATTTTTTAGTCTTGAGAATAAATATCATTGCTATTGAGAATGTATTTTTTAGGCAAAGGGACAGATTTGTTGATGGTGAAATGATAAAGTAAGGGGTTAAGATTCTCAGGGTTCACAGCGTACATCAATCTTGACATACCACATCAGAGTTATGTGATTTAGAAGCTCACACCAAAGGGACCAGATTTTACCTTGAACCTACTTGTTACAGATTCACAGAACCAAAATACTCCTTTTAGACTTAAAGCTGAAATGTCACAGGGTTAGAAGGAGGAGGGATCTGCTATCCCAAGGTTGTGGACTGGGATGTCAGTGAATTTCTTTCCAAATCTCTTGATTTTGAAGTTGTCCAATAATTGGCAACTTAAGATTATTATAGACATGCTATTCTAATGCTTTCACAACTTTTTTTGTTGTATCTTAGTCCTGAAGGCACAATTTTGTGTTACTACTGAGTGAACACCGTTGACATTTTTGCCCTGTGTCTGACCTTATTTTCTTTTTTTCTACATTTCTTTCTTAAACAATTTTTGCATACTTAAGTTTTTAATCTGTTTATGTGAATATCCCATGTATTTTAGTCTAAAATGCCTTCTTATCTGGGAGTATCCAAAAACAGAAGGTATTTCATTGTCAAAGCTATCTATTAAATTTTATTACAAAGCAACTTTATCACCTTCAAAGTACTTTTCATTACACTTAATAAATTTGTTAAATCTGTAATTCCACTCTTAGAAAGTTTTCAAATCATCTCTTTGGATAGGTGATGGCACCTCCCTCATTTTTCACTTCGCCACTTCTATGTCATTAAATCATTGTCTATTCATGTTCTTTTTTATTCTCTGAAACAAAAAGGAGTTGCACTGAGCAAGGTCAGGTGAGTCAGGTATGTGGGGCAAGAGAGGAATACTTCTTTTTGCCAAAAAGTGGTGCACTGAGATGACTGTGTGAGGGGGTGCATTGTCATAATGGCAAAACCAGTACCTTGTCTGTCACAAATCAGGCCTTTCTTTTTTTTTTTTTTGTCACACACTTTTAGGCAATGTTTTCAGAAACTAAATCGAAAGCTTGATAATCAGTCTTACCTGGTAGAATTTACACCAAATGCACTATGAGTAGATATTTTTGTCAGTTCGGAAAGATGGCAGATGTCCAGAATGAAGTTTGTAATCAATCGACATTCCACCTTTTTGAAAAAGAGAGAATCACTAGTACACTTGAGTTTTGCCTATAGTGCTGTCCTTGAAGTTAAATTCAACATCCAACAGTTCCTGAAGCTTTTTTTTTCAGAGCAGGAAATACATTTTCACAGCTGTGCACTATTCTCTTGAATGCAGCTACCATAAACTTTGATTGTGGATCCAAGCAGGACCCAAATCTTGACAACTTCTACCTTTTCTCCAGTTATCATAATGTTTCCCTCTGGTAGGGTTGTGAGGATCTGGGGCTCCTTTATGTTGAGTTGTAATATGTGCTGAAGGCCACAGTCCTTGATTTCCATCAGCAAGTGCTTCAATTTCTCTTCATTCTCAGTAAACAAGGTTGTATCATCTGCAAATGATAGCTTGTTACTAAGCCTTCCTCTAATCTTGATGCTTCATTCTTCCTCATATCATTCCATTTCTCTTATTACTTACTCTTTGTATAGATTGAGTAGGTATGGCGAGTAGGTACAATACTGACACACATCTTCTAGATTTTAAATCTTGTTGTATGTCTTTGTTGTGTTCAAATGCCTGCCTTTTGATCAACGTATAGTTTCTGCATGAGCACAATGAAGTGTTCTGACATTACCATTCTTCTATCTATAGCTGCTATGATTCACACGCAGAAATGCCTTTGTATAGTCAACAAAACACAAGTATACATATTTCAGGTTTCTTTGCTTTCATTAAAATATTCATCTGACATCAACAAAGATAACTTTTGTTCTACATCCTTTTCTGAATCCTATATGAATCTCTGTTAATGTACCGCTACAACCATTGTTGATTGATCATCAGCAAGTTTTTCCTTGCATATGATATCAATGATAAAACCCAAACCAAATACACTGCCATAGAGTTAATGCTGACTCACAGCTATTCCTCTGTGGGTTTCTGAGACTGTTTATAGGAGTGCAAAGGCCAGTCTTTGTCCTGTCAAATCGCTTGTGGTTTTGAACTGCCCACCATTTCGGTCATCTGTTGGGCCACTAAGTATAGATAGATCTCTTTGAGTCAGTTCGTGAAGTGTTTGTCTTCCAAATTTTCTGACACAGATGAGTGAGTACTTCCAGTGTTTCAGTAGCTTGTTGAAACATTTCTATTTGTTTTTCATCATTTCTTGGAGCTGTGTTTTTGGCTAGTGCTTCCAGTGAAGCTTGAACTTCCTGCTTCAGAACTTGCTCATCTGCTATCTCCTGAAATGACAGAATGTCAATCAGATTTTTTGTCAACTAGCTTTTTATGTTTCTATAATCTTTTTTGTTGCTTTCTGTATCATTTAATAATTTTCCCAGAGATATTTTAAGATTATAGCTCGAGGTTTCAATATTTCTTTGAATTTTTTCAGTTTAAGATATGTGGAGTGTGCTCTTCCTTTGTGGTTTTCTGTCTTTACATATTTCATTATAATGTTTTATTTTGTATTCTTGGGCTGCCCTTGAAATTTTCTATTCAGCTCTTGACATCATGTCTTCCATTTGTCTTAGCTACTCCACAATTAAGAGCAAGTTTCAATCTCTTTCAACATATCCTTTGTCTTTCATTTTTTCCTATCTTTTAAGTGACCATTTATTTGACCAAAATATAACGTTCTTGGTGTTGTCCCATGGTGCATCATGTCTTCTTTCATTAGTGTATAATATGTCAAATTTGTCCTTGAGCTGTTCTTGAAATTTGAATTGACTCTGCTCAACGTCATATTTTGGATTTCATGGACTTGTTTTCAAAATAGCATGCAGCTAGTAAATGGGAATTCAGGACTCCTTATAGGTTTTATTTATCAGTATTCATATCCCAACATATTTTTAGGAGTGTTAAAAATTGGATTGAAAGTCCACTCCCCACTACTAGCCCTTGTATAATAATACTTACAAGTACTACACAATTACTTGCTGTGGGCAAGCAGAATAATAGTTCAGGGGTGGAAAGAGGTTAGTAATGGAGATGATGTAGTTATTAAGAAGATTTAAACTAAGAATGTGTGTGTTAGACTGAGTTCTTTCTCTAGAAGAGAAAGACCAGTGACATTGGTATGTGCAAAGATATTTATATCAAGAAAGGGTCCATGCTAACAAAGAGGTGTGTATGTGTTGTCTAGTTCAAGTTTTATGCAAGCTTAAGTCTTCTTTTGAGTCCTATTGGTGCAGGGACTGACAAAGAGGAAGCAAGAATATGAAGCAGGAGACCACAGTCTAGTGGATGTCAAGCTGAATGAATCTAAGATTGACTAAATAATTCCAATGTAGGTGTCTGGTGATAGCTCGTGGGATTACTGACAAAATAACACAAAGTCAGCAAAATGCAGGCTCCAAATCCAGCATTAGGACTGAACTAACTTTCACAGAGTGTCAATTTTTACCAGAATAAGCCAAACCCTGAAGGAAAACTCCCTGGATCTTATCAGAGCTATGACCAAGTCGAAGAAGCTCTGTTCTCCCCACAACTATTTGGCAGTTTCACAGAAGATCCCATAGTGCATTTGACTACACCACATTAGATTGTGTTAAATGAGAATCCTGACCCACCCAAGTTTACATAAAACCCAACTATCACATTGTATAATTAGCAAAGATGCTAGTTATTTCTGCTTCAGAGATAGCTGTATTTGAAAGAAATAGCTTTGGGAGAAATAGCTTTCTAACAAACTCAGCTCATTTACCCAGAAACAGATTTCGTAGTAACTTTATTCCCCAAATAAAAGACCATAATTTAAATGAATCATTTTATTGGGGGCTCATACAACTCATCACCCTCCATAAATCCCCCTATTGCCTCAAGCTCATTTATACATTTGTTGCCATTATCATTCTCAAAACCTTTTCTTTCTGCTTGAGCCCTTGGTATCAGGTTCTCATTTTCCCTTCTTTGCCCACTCTTCTTCCCTTATGAACCCTTGCTAATTTATAAATTATTATTATTTTTCATGTCTTACTGTTCAGTGTCTTCCTTCCCCCATTTTGTGTTGTCCACTGACCTTGGAGGGGGTTATATGTAGATGATTGTGAACAGTTCCCACTATTTCCCCCTACCTTCTCTTTATCTTGTGGTATTGCTACTCTCATTATTGGTCCTGAGGGTTTATCCATCCTGGGTTCCGTGGGTTTCCAGCTCTTATCCATATCTGTGTACAAGTTCTGGCCTAGCCAGATTTGAAAGGTAGAATTGGGGTCATGATAGTTGGGGAACAGAGGGAGAATTAAAGAACTAGAGGAAAGTTGTATGCTTCACTGGTGCTATCCTGCACCCTGACTGGCTCATTTCTTCCTTGTGACCATTCTGTAAGGGGATGTCCAATTGCCTATATATGGGTTTTGGGTAAAGTGACCAGACGTCCTGCTTTTTAACAATGTCCTGCGGCATTTTAAAATTAAAACAAATATATTACAATACTATTTTTGCATTCTATGAAAAATTTTATTGCTCTATATAGACCAAATTTTAAATCAAGAACACCCTACCCCCACCCCGGTCAATGGTGCCCCGCTTAAAATCTGGTCACTTTAGTTTTGGGTCTCCACTCTGCCCTGCCCATCATTCACATTGATATGATTTTTTTTGTTCTGAGTCTTTGACGCCTGATACTTGATCCTATCAATACCTCATGATCACACAGGCTGGTGTGCTTCTTTCATGTGTGTTTCATTACTTCACAGCTAAATGCTTGCTTGTTTATCTTCAAGTCTGTAAGATCCCAGATGCTATATCTTTTAATAGCCAGGCACCATCAACTTTTTCACCACATTTTCTTATGCACCCACTTTGTCTACAGCAATTATGTCACAAAGGTGAGCATCATGGAATGCCAGTTTAATAGAACAAAGTGTTCTTGCATTGAATATCTACTTAGTGTTCTTGCATTGAATATCTACTTGAGTATAGGCTCAATGTCCATCTACTACCTTAATGCTAAACCTATAAATATATGCATATAACTCTGTTCTACATTGTAATATATAAAGGAATTTACATATGTACATGCCTGTATTTAGACCTCTATAAATGCTCTTTGCCTCCTACTTCTTTCCTCTATTTTCGTTGACTTTCTTCTTGCCCTACTTTCATGCTTAGGCTTCATTTGGGTTTCAGTAATTCTTCTCTATTACATTGCCTTGATCAAGACCCACCAATCCTGCTATATCCTCCTCACCATGAAATTTAGACCACTTGTTGTTCCCTTGTCCCTGAGTTTGTTAACATCTACTTCCTTTCCCCTTCCTCCCCTTCTCCCATGTCACTTCTGGAATGTTCAGCCCCCTTGTATATCCCACCTGTCTTATCTAGATAGACCTTCAGAGATAATAATATATACAAAAAATAAGACAGTAAAAGAAAACAGCAAAAACAAGAAAAATGACACACAAAAACAAAAGCCTGTAAATATTTCAAATCTGTTTATTGACTTTTAGGAGTATTTTCTGATGGGATGCCATGCCCTGGTCCCAAAGTCTATTTTTGGTACTCATTTGGGACTTCTTTGTTCTGTTCTCCTTGCTGTTCTGTTACACACCCTTAGTGTTTGGCCTCAGTGTTGAGGGGTCAGAGCAGGCACAATTCTCACACTGTGTCTCTGATGTTGTCCTCTGTAGTGCTATGGGTCATGAGGGACATTGTATAAAGATTACCATTCTATTGAAAGTACCATGGACTACCAAAACAACAAAAAATCTGCCTTGGAAGAGATCCAGCTATAGTTTTCTTTAGAAGTGAGGATGGCAAAATTTCTTGTAATATACCCTGGATGTTATCAGGAGAGACCAGTCCCTGGAGAAGGATGTCCTGTTGGGTAAAGTGAAGGGGCAGTGAAAAATAGAAAGCAGCTCAAAGACAAGTTGGCTACAAGGCTGGGCTCGAAGATATGAGCCATCGTGTGGATGGCACAGGGGGTTGCTCTGAGTTGGAAGTGATTTGACATTGTGTCAGTCCAGGTCTACCAGGGACAAATCCAGGGAAACATCTATGTGCATAATAGAGAGCTCTATATAAAAGTAATTGTATATAAAGAAAACATCCCAGCCAAGTCCAGGTCAGTCCATAAATCCAATATTGGCCTATGTGTCCAATCTATAAATTCCTCTTCAGACACACACAACATATGCAATGATATCAAATACAGGAAGATCCCAGGCCAGTAGTTGGAAAATTTTGTGCATCCAGTGTTGGCAGAAGCATCTCAGCATGAGCACAGGTCTCCATGTGGACTCTCCAGCTCCAGGGCTCTGGCTCCATCAGCTGTACCTCCATATGACTTGTCAACAGGAATGTGTAGCAAAGAGCATATCTGGACTCCAGTCAGCTATTTGTCTCCTTTGTACCTCCAGATGTGGTCATCAGACGGTGACTTTATTGACTGACTAGACTTCACCCCTTCAAAAGCTTACCGGAGATTATGTAACTGCCTCAGATGGCATCTAACAACTAACAACATCCTGTTGAATCCTATTATAACATATCTTTGTTATTATTTGGATTTGATTACTTGATCAATGAGTGACAGCCCATTGAAATATAGAATGTTTGCACAGTAAATTCAGTAAATATAACACAGATTCTCCATTATGTAGGAGAACACAGTAGCATTCTGATTGAGTTGTTTTAAGGATAAAGTGAGCTAATAGTAGTTTGTAGCATATAGCACATTTACTGGCTCATAATAGAGCTTTTCTTTCAGTAAATTTTAATGAACATTAATAATAAATTTCAATAACATGACTAATGCAGTTAGCAAAATTAACACTAGCCTTAGCATCATATACTGCTTTAGATAAAATCATTATTTTTGTAGGAAAATTGGGCTTATCAGATGTTTAGTTTTATTCTCTAACATAGGTAAATAATCTTCCTATAATTAGATTTACTAGATAAAGTGAACACAGGAAATAATTTTGTCCCCAGATAGAAGTATCAATTTTGTATACTTAAGCTCATGTAGACTTAACATGAGTGAAGAAAATCTTAATTACAATAGCCACCACATGCTGAAGATTGCAAATTTACTCACTCTCGTTTGCAGAAGAATATAAGTTTTTTACAATGCTTTCCATAAATAACCTAGTGTTCCTTTAAATTAAATTTTAAGTCTTTCAAAATTTAAAGTAGGTTGGCCTGATTAATTTGTTAACTAGAACTCACTATTTTAGGAGAAACTGTTTCAATTCTTGTCTCTGTTTCTCTTCCTGTCTTAGGTTGGCAACACTAGAGAAGCAAAGTCAAGGATACACACATACACATGTAAATACATACATATAAGGAGGTAAGACATAATTATATAAGCTTTTAAAATTTTGTTTCTTTCATTGTATAGACTGGAAAGTTCCAAGATTGTAGGTCAGATGCCAGGGTTTTCCCAACTAATGTGGCTATAGAAGCTTATGCACTCAAGGTCTACAATTCACAGACCAGGCTACTGACTGTGAAAGTGAATGAATTTAAAACCATCACTTAAGATGCAGTCTGCTGTGGTGGTCATGTATTCGATATGTCGATTTTATGATTGAGGTGTAGAGGTGGAGTCTAACCTGTTAATCTGGAGATAGCCACTGAGTAGCCAATGAGGCCTCTGTGTGAGCATGACTTTCTCCTGAGACTTCTGGGAAATCTCACGATATTTCCCTCGTGGAGATGAGAAGCTATCTCCCCAGTTGTTGGGAGTTAGTCTCAGAGATGATGAATTAAGGACAAGACAAGATGGAGTAACTGAAGGAGAAGCCACATGGCTTTACACTGATGGAGCCAGACCTCTGAAGCTGGCAAAGTCACGTGGAGACTCCTACCAGCACTGAGTTGCTTCTACCACCATTGGAGCCTGTTGATGGACCCTGAGCCCTGGAAGTGAGGAGCCTTGGGGAGACCCCTGCCAGCGCTGGGACTCTGTACCCACTGATCTGTGACTTTGTGAGTCAGAAAGAGACTTTATAGACTGGTATCGGGCATATAGGTTAATATCGGACTTATGACTTTGAACTGGACTGGGTTGGGATGCTTTCTCAATGTTCCATTCCTTTTGTATATAAACCTTACTCTTATATCCATATGTGTGTCTGTGAATTTGTTTCTCTAGTCTACCCGGACTAACACATCTGCTGACTCATAGACTGTAGAGATGAATGACTCCCAGGCTCAGTGGGCAATATGGCAGGTCACTGACTCAAGGCCAAAGAGCTGGATGTTAGATGATAAACTGGATGCAGAATACAGATCCAGAAAAAAAAATTAGCAAGCTTTGAAATAGGATAAATAAATACTGGAAGCAGACCACACCTCTGAGAAAACTTATATTTGATTAATGCTCAAAGAAGAGCTTATCATTTAAGTGATTTCATTATATCAGATTTCATGATGGGCGTCACAGCTGCTGCATAACTAAAAATCACAGTATCACCTAATTGACACACAATTTAACTATTACACTTCTCCTCCCTGCGCCCTCCCCCCCACCCAGTATCATGGGGTGAAGGAAAAAGGATTATTTGGAGAATATTTGGAGTCTTTCTCCTCAGCTGACAATCTTTTGCTTCACTGTAGCCTCTATGTCTTCTCTTGCCTTAGTTCCATGGATTGGACAGAATTTCCTTTTCTTTTTTAGTCAGGATCTCCCTCCCTTGCAGAAAAGTCCAGAGATCTAGTCTCCCACACTAATCATTTGCTAATCATCTGCCTCATGGTCACCCTTTGTAAATCAGAATAGTATTGTGCTACCCAATATTTGCAATGGCTGGTGTTTCAGAAGTAGATTGTCAGGCCTTTCTTTTAAGCCATCTCTTGTGAATTCAAACCTCCATTATATAGGTTAATTGCAAATTGCACCTCTCTAGGATACCTTCCCATGCCTGGCCTTTAATATATTAAATAGAGTCCAAAGAAAGTCAGCACACCTTCTCTCTCTCTACGATATCAACTTGTGAACCTATTTTCTTATTCATGAGGTCATAGTCTAATTCCCTTCTGCCCTAGAGCAATAAGCCACATTTCAGGAAATAGAAGCTTGCAAATGGAAGATGAAGATGTGGGTTGAAACATCATGATTAAATATTGACAAAATATTGTCCTTGTAACTACATTTTGGAAACAAGTGGAAACTTGGTTGTCTAAATGCCACATTAACTTGGGTAACTGCCATCTGTACATAGCATGCTGAAGTGGAAAGATGCACCAGATGGTTAATAACTGATGTGCTGATGGATTGCTCAAGGAATTAATGGTGAATAATAATTAGAATGCTAACTGATGTTACTTTTAACACCAGGAGCTTTAGTGAACAAACTTGGTAATAATTGGGAAAGAAAGAACAAGAGGGTATGTCAAAGTTTGTGGTAAAGGAAGTTCCCATATGGATCCAAGATTGCTGCTGTGATTATTTCTGCTACACAAACAGGATCTATTTCCTCATAGCAGTTTAATTTAGTATTGAAAGAATAGGAAATTTGGTCATGAAATTCTTAGAAAATTAATTGCTGGGACTAATGACAAAGGGAAAATTATATAGATATAGATATAAATGACATAGATATAGATACCATTCCTTATTTAACTATTAAAATACACCCATGAACTTTCTTATTCAGCTTCATCTATCTAGCTCTGTTTTCACCTTCATTCCTATCTCCCTTCTTTCGTTTTGTTTCTTCATTCTGGCAATGAAAAATGAACAATCGCGCTTTTATTTTTTTTTATTTATTTTTTGTTTTTTTGGCATCACTGCTTTCCGGTGGTGGGAGTAGGAGGCCCAGCCCCACTGCTGGAATTGAACCTCCGTCCCAGTGGGCCGCAGTCCCGCGCACAACCACTACGCCACCGGGGCTCAGCCCGCGCTTTGATTTTATATTTGATTTTTTTCTACCACTGACACTAAAAATTAACTGTGCAAAAGTGTAACCTAAATTGCAAAAGCATTGACCTCCTCTCACCAAGAGAAGCTGCTCTACAGCATCTAAATATGCCTTTCCCTACTAAAAAAGGATAATCAATAACAATTTTATTATCTCATGATTTGATTAAAAAGACTGGACTTTTTTGATTTAAATTTCTAGAGATCTCATAACTATAAGTATGTAGAAGGTCAAATTTTTAAACGCTACTTTTTATCTTTTACCATTAGTAGTTAGCCACCAGGAAAGCTTGTATTTACTGAGGAAATCACACACCCACACGCACCCACAACCCAATTTCCGTGAAGTCTCCTGTCCTTTGGAAATATATTTTTATTTTTCCGTCACAAATGGAAGTGGGGGTGGGTCTCTTGTGATTCAGCAATCTCTACAATGTTTATTCAATGATGGAGCAATCCATTATTATATTATTGTCAAGCTAATTCAAAGGTCTAACAATTGTAATTACCCTCTATGGGCCACTTGTTTTTGGAAGTGAAACTATTTTCCTGAATTCATATAGACTGCTCAGAATAAATTTTGTGTTTCAATTTATTATTATTAACAGTTTTATTGATATAATTAGCATATCATACAATTCAATATTTTAATCACACCAAGAAGAGTTAGGCAATCATTGCCACAATCAATTTTTGAACATTTTCTTCATTCTTGTACACATGGTTTTATTACTTTTAGCACTCCTTTTTTTTTTGCAATCAGTTAAGAAGTCATCGAAACTCTAGACCCATTGATGACCTTTCCTTTAGCAGTCTTAGTACAGTCTGCACTACACAATTTAGCATTTACTTAATAGTGCTTGATTGCCTTGTATAATTAAAACAATTAATATCTATATTATAGAGTCATCTTCTTAATGAGATAATGTATGCTTTTTGTGAAATAGAATCTAGAGTTTGCTACTGAATATTGAATAAATATTCCATGAATGACTAATGCTTATCAAAATAATAATAGTTATTTTGTCAATATTTTCTTCTAAGTAGCACTGAGAAACAGCTATGCTCTTAGCTTTAATTTTTTGCTTTGTATCCTCTAAAATATATTACTTCTATGTCTTTCTTTGTTGATATTATGAAGTGAGAAAAATATTGTCTGACATGTTGGGGGTTCCTGCTCTTGCTGTTATCCTTGTTGTAGTGTCTGAAAGAAAGAAATAACCCCAGATTCAAACATATTCTACAGAGACACTTTTATTAAAACAAGACAAAGACAAAGCAAAGGTTTCATCCAGAGTGAGGGAAACTGCCAGTATGAATCCAATTGATTCTTTGTTTACTCACGGCCATGAGGCTAATTATATATGAGGGAAAACAGAGTAAATCATCGAACAATTATAAATGGTGCCAGGTCAATCTTTTACTGTGAAACATTGGACTAACAAAACAGGGAAAGGTCCATGATTGGGATATGTACACCATTGTGATTAGAAACATGGATGATTGTATGTGGGGCCACCCTCCACAAACAGTGTCCTGAGGGTCAGGTGTCTGACTTAAAGGGAAAATTAAAGAGAAAACAGACCAGACATGCTGGTACTCACTCTTCGATGGAGTCCGGAACTGTTAGATCTCTCTCGTGGGAGAAATTCCTTGGTCCTTGGCTTTATGTGAGAAAGAATTCACTCCCTGAAACCTGGACAGTTATTCAAGTGAGTTTTATAAAAGATGGAAGAGGTCTCAGGTTTTATACAGGCACCCTCAGGGCACATCAGCCCCATAAGTGAAGTCCTGAAGACAGAGGAGATCAGTTGCTGCACAGTCTCTGAGGAGCGTTTGAGAAGAAGAAAGGGCCACAAGGCTCTGGATTCTAGCTTTTCAGGTACTCTTCTGGGAGGCAGAGCTGATGATCCTGCTTGACCCCATTGGCTGAATTGAATCCACCTGGCTCACGTGGGCCAATCCAGATGCCATGCCCACCTAGGTGTACCCCTCTACCTGGACGGAAGCTTGAACCTCTGAGCATGCGCAATGAACACCCCATTCCCTGTGCTAGCTATCTCACAGACCCAGAGAGAGAGCAGATACATTCTCTAACAGGGTTATATAATCTTGAGGCACTCAAGTCATGTCATACACATACATAATAAGAAGGGGTGGTACTAGAGGCATGCACATAACAATGTGGGTGGTCCTAGAGTTAAGATGACAGCTTAACCTTGGTCCTTCCCCAGCTGCCTTGACCTTAAGGTTCTTGAGATCTTCTCCAGAGGAACAATCTATGATCCTTATCAAAAGGAAGTAGGCAATATTTAGGGTGGGTGGACAATGGGGTCTGATTGCTTTTGATGGCAGACAGCCTTCATAGAGATAAACTTTTTTTCACTATAGAGATAAACTTTAAGCACTTTGTAAATAACCATGAGCTTGTAAGAAGCTTCTTACAATTGGCATTATTACAATTAATACAAGTGGTTGTATTGTCAGGAATAACGTTCAGTTAGGAGAATGTGACTGCTGAGCATGAAAACCTCCTTTCACTAGAGTCTGAACCTCTCAGACTCTTAATTATGAGCTAGAAAATTTTTCTGCATACACCCTCGTGCTAGTTGCCACATGATTGGTTCTGCAACTTTGGTCATCTGACTACAAAGTGGTTAAGTTATAGCTCATGACCATGTGACCCTGAGGCATAGTCACCAAGAACCTAATTTTTAGCATAACTAGATGATATGAAGTTATTTTCAGTAAATCATTAAGGAGATATCTGAGCAAGTCTTCCAGTTCTCTATGCAAGTCTAATGGCAAAATTGCCCTTTTCTACATTAAATAGATGTTATAATCTACTTTCAAATACATACTACCTTCAAATAATCTGCTTTCTGGGAGCAAAACTGTATATTGTTTGCTAAGGATAGAAAAAACTCAAAAGGAATTTAAACTTATGTCAAGACACGAATTGGAATTATATATATAAATTCAAAAGCACTTCCTTTCTTGAATCCTTTTATTTATAATCAGAACCATATAAATATGTATATATATTCTAAAGCACTTTCTTTCTGATATATATATATATATATATATACACACATTTTCCAACATTTCCACATTTCCACATTTTCCAACTGTGAGAACAGTTGGAAAATCTGATGATTGAAATTGGAATGTACAATGTGTAAATCTAGGAAAACTGGAAGTCTACAAAAATGAAATGGAATGTATAAAGATTGATATTCTAAACATTGGTGAGCTGAAATAGATTGTTATTGGCCATTTTGAATGAGAAAATTACATGCTTTATTACCCTGGGAATGACAATCAGAAGAAAGAGCATTGCATTTATAGTCAGAAAGAACATTTCAATGTCTATTTTGAAGTATATGCAGTCTGTGATAGGCTTATACCTTCTTCCTTCAAGAAAATTCAATCAATACTATTATTTAAATTTGTGAACACACCACCAAGTTAGTGATAGAGAAATTGAAGAAGTCTAGCAACACTTTCTGTCTAAAGTTGATCAGATATGTAATGAAGATATAGTAATAATTATAGGTGATTTTATAATGCAAAAGTTGGGAACAAATCGGAAGAAACAGTAATTTGAAAATATAGCCTTAATGATAGTAATGAAGCTGAATATTGCATGATAAAATTCTATAAGACCAACCATTTATTGATAGTAAATATCATTTTCCAATAACACTAACAACAACTAAATATGTGGATTTCTCCAACTGGAATACACAGAAATTAACTTTATCAAAGGAAGAGATGTGGAAGGAGTGAAATATTGACAGCTAAAACTAAACCAGGGACTGACTATGGAAAGCACCATCAATTATATCCTATGTAAGTTCAGGTTGAAACTAGAAAATGAAACTAATCCATGGGAGCTGAAGCACAACCATAAATCTATCCCACCCAATTTCAAGATCATCTCAAGAATGCTACAGTAAACATTCATAACAGAAGAAAGACCTGATGAGCTGTGAGATGGCATCAGGAGCATCATTCTTGATGTCAAAATTCAAGAATGCAAAAGACCATTAATTTACAAGAAAAAAAGATAACATCAAAGAGTATGTCCGAAAAGACTGAAACTTGCTCTTAATCATAGAATAGCTAAGAAGAATGATATGCTGGCATAGAACCTCCAGAAATTAGAGCAGACTCAGTAGGACAATTTTAATAATAGCAAAAGAAAAAAATCAGGCAAATTTAAATGAGTGGGAAAACAAGAAAAAAATCACAGCAAAAAGCTGATTCTCAGAAAAGATTAAAAGAATTGGCAGCCCATCGGCAAACCTAACCAAAGAAAGGAAGGAAAAAGTATCAATAGGATGAAGGATGGAGCAGGGAAAATTACAACAGACCCTCATGAAATTTAAAAGACTAATTACTCAGTACTACAAAGGTCTGTATTCCAGTGAATTCAAAAACTTTGAAGACACAAAGAATCACTTGAGAAAACAAACCCTCCTTGGACTTGATGGATACTGAGAACACCAAGAACTAAAAAACGAGGTCTCTAGTGAACATCGATGCAAAAGTACTTAACAAAATATTGGCCGATATAACACATTTAAAAAATGGATGATTCACCATGACAAAGTCAGATTCATTCCAGGGATGGTTCAACATCTGAAAGTTCACCAGCTATATTCATCACATTGGCAAGAAAAAAGATAAAAACCACAGGATAATCAATAAATGCAGGAAAAATATATAACATTCAATACCCATTTTAAGTGTGCTGTTTAAGACATTGAAAAAGGTAGAAATGGAAGGAAGATTCCCTCACATAATACAAGCTATGTATGAAAAAATCAACAACCAACATTGTAGTCAATGGAAAAGAGACGAAAATTACCTTACTAAAAATAGTGACCAGACAAAGATGCCCCTTGTCCCCATTTTATTTAATATAGTACTGGAGGTCCTAGCTAACCACATAAGGTAAACAAAATACATAAAAGGTATGTATCTTGGGAAAGAAGTTTTGAAACCACTGCTATTTGTAGGTGATATGATTTAACATGTGGAAAAATTCCAAAAATCCACAAGAAAATTGCTGGAAGTAATAGAGGAATATGCCAAAGTGGCAGGATACAAGATCAACAAACAGATTGATTGCTGTATACAGCAGATGAGACCAGGGAAGAGGAGATCAACAAGCAGTACCCTTTACAATAGCCACACACAAATTGAAATATCTAGGTATATACCTAACAAACCCCCAAAGATCAGTGCAAGGAAAACTACCCAACACTATTACCAAAAGTGACCTCCATAAACAGAAGAATATCTCATTCTTCTGGATCAGAAGAATTAATACAATAAAGATTTCAGTCCCACTCAAGGCACTATATAAATTTAGTGCTATCCTGATACAAACACCAAGATATTTCTTCAAATACCATATTTTTTCAGACCATAAAACACACCTGATCATACAACACACCCAGTTGTTAGAGAAGGAAAACAAGGGAAAAAATTCTGAAACAAGCAGTACCAGTATACTAAAATGTCCTGGGGTACCACACTTTTGAACCATAAGATATACCTTTGTTTTTCTCCCACTTTGGGGGTGGTGGTGGTGGGGGGGCGGGGGTGGAAGGGTGAGCTTATGGTCCAAAAAATGCTGCAATTGGAAAACCTATCAACTTCCTATGGAGAGAGAAGAAGCCCAGAATGAGAAGAGAACCTCAAGAAGAAAGATAAATTTGGAGGGCTTGCTTTACCTGACTTCAGAACCTGTTATATACCCATAGTGATCAAAATAGCATGGTACTCTGCTATAATGACACATAGGGAGACCAATGGAGAAGAGCTGAAAATTCTGATAGTGTACTACTGATCTTCAGTAGAGGCCACAAAAAATATAAAATGGGAAGCAAATGCCCTCTTCAGCAAGTGATTTTGAAAAAAATATGATATCAACCTGCAGAAAAATGAAATAAGGCTTTAACCCTACTTCAAGCACAAAAATAAACTCAAGGTGGCTCATAGACCTCGAGTTTTAACCCCAAACTAGTAGGGCCATCAATGATGGAATTAGAACAAGTCTAAGAATTCTGGCATAGGGAGTACATAGGCTAACAGAAATAGGGAATGACACAAACAGTGGAAGCACAAATTGACAAGTGGGATATATTAAAGCCAAAATACCCGGGTACATCAAAAGTCTTCACCAAGAAAGGAATAAGGAAGTCCATGGACTGGGAAAACATCTTTAATAATGACACATCAGATAAAGCCCTTACTACTAAAATCTACAATACTCTACTAGCCTACAATAAGAAACACAAAACCAAACAAATAGCTCATTGAAAAGGTAGGAAAAAGACCTGAACAGAAGTTTCACAAGGGCCAGAATCTAAATGGCCAATAAACATATGAGGAAATGTTTCTGTCATTAGTCATACAGGAAATGCAAATTAAAACACCTATGAAATGCCACTGGACACCCGCAAAGATAGCTCAATTAAAAAAAATCAGAAAGAAACAGTGATGGAGGGGTTGTAGTGAGATAGGAACTCTCATCCACTGTTAGTGGACCTGTGTTATGTTTAGCCATTATGAAAATTGTTTTGGTGATACCACAAACAAATGGAAATTGAACTACCATATATCCCAGCAATCCCCCTACTGGGCTTATACCCAAAAGAGATAATAAAAAGACCACAACTATTTATTTACACTCAAGTATTCATTGCAGTTGAGTTCACAATCACAAACAATTGGAAACAATATAAATTTTCCTCAGTGGATGAATAGATTAAAATTTCTTATAAATACACAATAGAGTACTACACCTTTCTAAAAAAAACAGTGCAGGATGCATTAAGCCCATCATCTCATGGGATGAGTTGAAGGAAATTATGCTGAGAAGTAAGCTAAGCACAAAAGGACAAGTCCAACATTAGCCCACTGAGGTAAGCTTTGAAAAATACAAGGGACAAAGGGGAAAAGTCACTAATTGCATAAATTCCCAGGCACTCTGGCAGGGGTCAGACCTAGTCTGGAGATGCATGTGGTAACCACTTAAAAAAGAGGAGAAAAGGAAAAAAAGCACATGGATAGTGGAGGAACAGAGCACTGACCCACCCACAGGAGGGTATTTTTTATGTCTCACAGGAAAGGGAGAGAGGGATCAGACCAATCCCACTGTGCCAAGTCTTGAGGGCAACAAACTGCCCGAAGTAGTAAACTAGCACGGAGGTCTGTGGAGCAGACCCCAATCCGAGCTTCGTAGAGATTCCCTCCCCAGGAGAATACACTACAGAGGACAGCACTGAAAATACTGAAAAATCTTGGAAAGTGGTGGTTTTGCCAAGACGACGTGGGAGCAAACGAAGAGGGAAGGAGGGAGGAAGAGAGGAAGAGAGAGAGAGAGAGATGATAGAGATAGCTAGATATGAGAGAGAGAGAGAGAGAGAGAGAGAGAGAGAGAGAGAGAGAGAGAGAGAGAACCTCATCTTGATCCACCAAGCCTTGAGTATGACATTCTTGTTTGAAGCAGTCAATGCACAAAAAAGGCAACAGGACCAGCCACACCATGAAGGCCCCTCACTAACTGACAGGGCTTCAGGGACAGCACTGGAGACATAATGTGGGGTTTTCCCAGTCTGACCTATCACACACTGGGGTAAACACTGAGGGAGTGGAACAGAACATCTAGGGGAGTAAAGCAACGAAGTCCGGAGGAATCCTGAAAATAGACTTCAGAATCAGGGGGCAGGACTTGGTACCTCATTAGACCGGATTGGATCACAAGGGTCAGCAGACAGACCTGGAACTATTTTTAGGCTTGTTTGTTTTCCTCATGTTTATCTACAAAGATAGGCATGATAAAGAATCTCGAAAAGAAAACAATGGGGCTGATGGCTCCAGGGGGACGCGGGAAAGGAGGAGGAAAGCAGAGGGAAAAAGGAACAAGAGATCTAAAAGCAATGGAAAGGAGGGCGTAGAATGGCAGGTGGGGTTTGATCAAGTGCACTGTCACCAAGAGGAATTACTGAGAGCCAAATGAAGGTCAAATCTGATAGTGGGATTTGGTGACACAAATTATATAAAAAGAAAGGTGACTCAAATTATATAAAAATATTATTGAGAATGCATGCAAGTATATTTTTATGAAAGTTCATCCAATTATGCTTGGTTGGGAGGGAGCTACCAGAGGTCAAAGTTGGCTTCAGAAGCGGATGTGGTACAAGTGACATCCTTGCTGATCTCAGATGAATCTTGGTTGATAGCAGAGAATACCAGAAATACGTTAACTTGTATTATTTTTGGTTAGCTTGTATTTTATGGATTATGCCAAGGCATTTGACTGTGTAGATCACAACAAATTATGGATAGGCTCGAGAAGAATTGTACTTCCGGAACATTTCATTGTACTCCTGTTGTTTGTGTACATGGATCAAGAGGCAATTGTGCAAACAGAACAAGGGAGTAGTGCATGATTTAAAGTTAGGGAAGGGAAGGTGTGCTTCAGGATTGTATTCTCTTACAATATTATTTCAATCTGTGTGCTTAGTAAATCATCAGAGAGGCTTGATTATATGAAGAAGACTATGGCATCAATATTGGAGTGGAGGAATGTTTATTAACGAGCTGTGATATGTAGATGACAAAATTTTGCTTGCTGTGAGGAGTACTTCAGGCACCTGCTGATGAAGAACAAGGATTGCTGCCATCAGTATGTATGATGACTCAGTGTAAAAAGACCACAATCTCTAAAACTGTACCAGTTGTCAAGGGTTTGTCTTGCTAGGCTCCATAATCAATACTCATAGAATCAGCAACCAAGAGATAGAAAGACACATTGCAGTAGGTAGATCTACTTTACAAGACCTCTCTAGAGTATTGAAAAGCAAAAAAAGTCCTTTGAGCACTGTGGCAGTTACATAATCTCTTGTCAAGTTGTTAAGGGGTGGAGTCTAACCTGTCAATAAGGTCATAACCAAAGAGACCTCTGTGTGGGCATGGCCTACTCCTGATTCTGTCAACTCCTGTCTTACTCCTGGGAGGCTGTGGCAGTCATGTGCTTATGTTAATTTTATGATTGAAATGTAGGGGCGGAGTCTAGCCTGTTAATCTGGATATAGCTATTGAGTAGCCAATGAAGCCTCTTTGTGGGCATGACTTTCTCCTGAGACTTCTGGGAAATCTCATGATATTTCCCTTGTGAAGATGAGAAGCTATCTTCCCCTGTTGTTGGGAGTTAGTCTCAGAGACGATGGATCACAGACCAGACAAGATGGCAGTGTCTGAAGAGCCGGAGAAGCCGCATGGCTTGGCCCTGATGGAGCCAGACCTCAAAGCTGGAGAGGCCATATGGAGACCCCTGCCAGTGATGAGTTGCTTCTGCCACCACTGGATGCCGTTGATGAACCCTGAGCCCTGGAAGCAAGGAGCCATGGGGAGACCCCTGCCAGTGTGGGGATTCTGCACCTACTCATCTGTGACTTCGTGAGCTAAAAGGAGACCAGTATCAGGCATATGGGCTAATATCGGACTCATGACTTTGAACTGGACTGGGTTGGGATGTTTCTCAGTGTTCCATTCCTTTTTAATATAAACCCTTTCCTTATATCTGTATGCATGTCTGTAAATTTGTTCCTCTAGTCTTCCTGGGCTAACACAGAGGCTGAACAAACTACCTCCTGTGGGACATTCCTGTTGACAATCCATATGGAGCTTGGCTGATGGAGCCAGAGCCCTAGAACTGGAGGAGCCAAGTGGAGTCCTATGTCAGTGCTGAGATGTTTCCACTTCCATTGAATCCATAAGATTTCCCCATATTCTACATCATTGCATGTGTTGCATGAGTCTGAAGAGGAATTTATAGATTGATATTGGATATATTGACTATCCATTAATATTGTATTTATTTTTAGTCAACTCAGATTAGCACAAGGAATAAGGTGCACCTGATACAAAGCATGGTATTTTCAATGGCCTAATATGCATGTGTAAGTATCACATTGAATAAGGAAGACTGAAGAAGAATTGAGGCCATTGATTTGTGATGTTACTAAAGAATATTGAAAATACCATGGACTGTCAAAAAGAAAAAAAACCCAAACAAGTCTGTCTTGGAATAAGAACAGTCAGAGTGCTCCTTTTATGTAAGGTAGGGGAGACTTTATCTCAAATACTTTGGACATGTAGTCAGGAGAGACCAATCCTTGGAGAAGGACATCTTGTTGGGTAAAGCAGGTGGTCATCCAAATAGAAGAAGGTCCTTAATGAGATGGATTGACATAATGACTAAACAATTGACTGAAGCATAGGAACAGTGCCTGGCTAGACCAGGCAGTGTTTAGTTCTCTTGTGCACTGGGTCATGATGGGTCAGAACTGACTCCTTAGTAGCTAATGTCATTTGGAAGTTATCGCACTCTGACTGCTAGTTTTGAATCTCACATCTGACTTGCTGACCTTCGATTACATTGTCTGTCAGTCCCAGGAGCCATCAGGAGACTGCCTACCTTTGAATGAACCTTTGATTCATTCTGTTGATCTCAGATTCATTTAGTGTCTGCCAGCTTGTGGTTTTCTTGCTACATCTTCTTGATTCTTGTTCATAAGCCCATGTAATCCAGAAATCAGGAGGAGTTTTCAGCTTACAACTAAGCCACAGACTTGAACCAGATAGGACTTACCCACTGCATCTCTCTTTCTCTCTATGTATATATATCTATATATCTCTCTCTATAGATATGTGTATGTGTGTGTGTGTATATGTGCATGTGTATATGTACGTGTACGTCTCTCTGCTTCTACAAGTCACATGGAGTTAGGCTGATGGGGCCAGAGCCCTGGAGTTGGAGGAGCCATGCAGAGACCCATGCCAGTGCTGAGATGGTTTCATCAGCTCTGGATCTGCAAGACTTGACACCATGGACCCGCAATCTTCCAGCATTTGGCCTCATTGCGTGCATTGTGCGAATCTGAAGAGGAATGTGTAGATGGTATTAGATATATAGGCTATTATTGGACTTATGGTCCTGAACTGGATGGACTGGGATGTTTTCTTAATACACAATTATTCTTTAATATAAAGCTCTTTCTTAGGCACATATGAATGGCTCTTAATTTGTTGCTGCAGTCAACCTGGGCAAAAACAGGTACCAAGAATGGAGATTTTGTTTTTTCTTTCTCTCTGAATGCTATAAAACAAAAGTTCCTTGGCATCAAGTCAATTCTAGCTCACAGGGACCCAGTAGGACAGGATGCAGCTGGCCCTGTTGTTCTCAGAGACTTATAGCTCTTCGTGGGAGTGGAGAAACTCACCCTTCTCTTGTGCATTGGCAAGTGGTTTAGAATTGCTGACCGTTTGATTTGGAGGCCAGTAAGAGAACTCATCAGGCCTCCAATAGTTGCTATAGCAACTATCAAACATGAATTTAAACATATCTATCAGGGTTATTTCCATTGGTTCTGATATTAAAGTGGAAAAGTGTAGCTTACTTAATCACCCTGGGGAAAATAATTGCAAGTTTATACATAACTCCTTCAAAAATGTATCATATACAATAGGAAAGGATATTGAAATTTTATTAGGCTTGAAAAGAATAATATGGGAGTGGGAGCAATTCTTTGCTACTATGCTAACCCGTGTCTTCAAAGAGCACCGAGCAAGATGAAGGAAGTGGAGAAGTTCATCAGGTAGCTGAGACCAGTACACTCGACTCCTCTCTTAGTTACTGCTTCCACAGCCTTAGATGTCTTTCCTTTTCTTTAAGCTCTTGCTCTTTGAAACTTAGATCACACACTAGTTTCTTTAGCTTCTCCAGGGCACACTTGATTTCACATCTCTACTCTGCCTTGCAATGTTTTCTCTGGGTTTTCATGGAATATTTTGGTGTTTTTTGCACCCTTTGTTGCAGATCAGTTGTCTGAAGGTGTATGAATTAGTTCTGGGCTTTCCGTTCTGTTGCATACATTTATGTACATATTATTGTGCCACTAACAGACTACTTTAACTGCCGTGACTAGGTTTTAGTTAGGAAAATGAGCGGAAAGCCCTCTGATTTTCTTGTTTTCAAGACATATTTTGCTTTTCCTGAGGCTTTTACCTTGTCATCTCATGTTGCTAACTAGTTTTTACATTTTTTAAAAAGAATAAAATTGGCAAGTAGATCAGAATTGTGGTGTATTTACAGAGTTCTTTGAGTAATATTAACAGGTTCCCATTGTTAAGTCTGCCTATCCTGGAACAGAACATTTGTCCAATTCCAGAGCTCTTATCTGGTTTCTTGTAATAGGGTTCTGTAATTTTCTTTATACTCATCTTTCATTTCCCTGGTTAGATGTCTTCCCTTTTTTTCATGACCTTTGTAGCTATTGTAAATAGTTTTGTTTCCTTGAGCACTGTTTCAGAGTTCTCTTCTTTGTTGTGAGGGGCCATTCAGTTGGTTCCCATGCACCATCCCCACAACTGTTATTGTTCCTATTGTTGCAGTGGCTCCGTCACTCTATCTTGCTGAGTATATGGGTGGCAGGCCAGGTGGGGAAGGACTCTGTTTCCTGGCCGGGAGAACTGGTCTAAATTGGGCTTCGTTTGCTGCCTTCGCACAAAAAGAGTACCAGACCAGTTTGGGCTCTGCTTGCTGGAAGGGTGAATTTGCTTGCCAGCTTGGTTCAAATAGTTCAGCAGCCTGAGGTCACCAGGCCGGGGTCGGACCTGTTTGCTAAGGAGATGTGGAAAGATACCTAAGCTGGCAGGGCTCTGCTTACTCCCGGGATGTGGGGAGACCACTGGGCCAGGGTTGAGCCTGTTACTGCAGGGCATCGAGAGATTGTCTGTCTCGGCATGGGTCTGCTTGCTGAGTAGGACTAGGCTGTGTGTTGAAGGAGCGCCATGTTGTGGTGGACCTGAACAGACCTCTCTTTCTCTCTGTCCCCTGCTAGTGCCTGCCATCTCTGCCGTGTTAAGGTTTCAGATTACTCAACTTTCAAGTTGATATCTGGGGCCACTGACCACCTGATCTTTCCTTCTTGTAGATTCTCTCCGAGTAGCTATAGAGGTGTCCAGTTACATGCATGTTAAGTTGATCGTCTTCACCAGAGGCCAATTAGCTAGAATTCTTGAAGATTGTTGCATCTATGGTTGTAAGCAATATTTACAATGTAAGTAATAGTTTTCTATTCCGGTGATATGTTTACCTGGTTTTGGTTCATAAAATGAGTTTAAGTTGGGAGTATGATATTGAAAATACTATGGACAGCAAAAGGAAATATCTGTCTTTGGAAGAAGTGCAGCCAGAATGCTCCTTTGAAGCAAGACTGGTGAGAATTTGTTTTTGGTACTTTAGACAGGTTATCCAGAGAAACAAGGCCCTTGAGAAGGACACCATGCCTGGTAACATAGAGGAGCAGCAGAAACGAGGAGAACTTCTACCAGACGGACTGGCACAGTAGTTGCAACAATGAGTCCAAACATAAGAACAATTGTGAGGATGACAAAAGACCAGGCTTTATTTTGTTCTGTTGTTTATAAGGTTGCTTTGAGTAAGAACTGACTCTATAGCTCTTAAAAACAACAGTGTGTTATTCTTTGTTATATTCTAAAATACTTTGTGTAGAATTAATGTGATCTTTTCTTTTCATTTCTAGATCATCTGGTCCTGGACTTTTGGTTTTGGAAGTGTATGATATGGTCTATTTCTTGTTCTGTTGTATGTTTATAGGTATATTGAGGTTTTCTATGTCGAGCTGAAGGAATTTAGTTAAATAATGTGCTTCTAGAAGTCTGTTAATTTTCTTCTAGGATTTGGAATTTGAGTGATGTTAAAGTTTAGGTTTAATGTATTAATTTTTGGTTCTTTCTTCTTTTATATATATATATATATATATATATACACACACACACACATATGGCTATAAAATGCCCCCCTGAGAACTGCTTTTGTTGTGCCCCAAAGATTTTAGAGTGTTTTATTTTAACTTTCACTTGTTTTGAAGAATTTAAAATTGAACTCTTTTCTTTTACCATCTAGTAGTTTTAAAATAAAGTGTTGTTCAATTTCCAGGTAACTGGTTATTTTTTGTTTGATCTCCCTATTATTGATTTCTAATTTTGTAATTTGACTTAAAAAGATAGTTTGTACTACTTTGATCTTTTAAAGTTCAGTGATGCTTTCTTTGTGACCTAACATCTGATCTATTCTGGAGTACCTTCTATGTGCAATGGAAAATGATGTGTGCTGTACTGTTGATAAGCGAAGTGTTTCTATAAGTCTAGGAGATCGAGTCAACCAATTGTACTATGTAGTTCTGTGTCTGTGTTAATGTTATTTCCAATTTAGCTATCTTTTCTCAAAAATGATGTAGTGAAGTCGCTTACTTTACTGTAGTGTTGTATATTTGTTTCTATAGCTTTAAGAGTTTGATTAATGTATTGTGAATATCTCTCATTTAATATTGCTTGTTTAATTGCAGTTTTTAATCATTTAAAATCATTTTATTGGGGGCTCTTAAAGCTTTTATAACAATCAATTATATCAAGCATATTTGTACATATGTTGCCATCATTTTCTAACCATTGACTTTCAATTTGAGCCCTTGGTATCACTTCCTCCTTTCCCCCTCCCTCTTCCTCTTCACACTCTCATGAGCCCTTGATGAATTAAAATTATTATTGTTTTCATATCTTACACTGACCACTGTCTCCATTCACCCACATATCGGTTGTTCATTCCCCTTGAAGGTGTGGCGGAGTGTTATGTGTTGATCATTGCAATCAGTTCTGCCTTCCTCCCCTCATCTACCCCCTAACTCTTGGTATCACTACCCCCATTTCTGTTCCTGAGGAGTTTATCTGACCTGGATTCCATGTGTTGTGAGCAATTACATATACCAGTATACATGCTCTGGTCTACCCCATAGTGAAAAGCAAAACTGTGGTCATGATAGTGGGGCATAAGGAAGCCTTAAAGAACCAGAGCAATATTGTGTGTTTCATTAGTGCTATTCTGTGCTCTGGTTATGCATCTCTTCCTTGTGACCTTTCTGTGAGGGGCTGGGTTTGGGATTCTCTGCTCTGACACATCCACCTAGTTCTCAGCAATATGTTTTTTTGTTTTGCTTGGGTGTCTCTGTTGTCTGCTACCTGATTCCACTGATTCCTCATGACCACACAGGCTGGTATGCTTCTCTCATGTGGACTTGATGGCTGCTTGTTTTAAATTCTAGCCTTTAAGATCCCAGACATCATGTCTTTCGATAGCCAGGCACCATCAGCTTTCTTCACCACATTTGCTTTTACACGCATTTTATTTTCAGCAATCATGTCAGGAGGACGAGCACCACAGAATGCCATGTTGTTCAAACAGTATTCTTGCGTTTGCAGCAGGGCTTGAGCAGAGGCCTGAAGTCTAATACGTCAATGTATTGCCATATAAATATATATACGTGAGCCATTACTTCTATTCTTATGAATTAATATATTTACATGAGTTTTATGTATTTTATGAATTAATATATTTACACCTATGTTTCTACCTCTCTCCATAGCTCTATTTCCTATATCTTTCCACTGTTTCCTTTTACTCTCCTCCTGCCCAACCATCATGTTCACCCTTCTTCTGCCTCTTCGTAATTTCTCTCAGCTGGACTGCTGTTGCTCAACACCCCGGGATCGCTATAGGCTCCTTGTTGTTGCTCTTAATTCCCTAGTTCCCCTGTCTATGGCATTGTTGGCTTACCATTCCTTTCCCCTGCCTCCTCCTTGCCCCAAGTCCCTCCAGAACTGTCGGTCCGGTTGCTTTCTGTATGTATTTGCTTCCCATGTCTATCTTATATAGGTAGGCAAAGAAATAACAGAGACAAAATAAGAAGAAAAATTATTTAATAAATAGGGGGAAAACATAGCAAAAGAAAAGAATAGAGAAAGCTCGCCTAATTCCAGGTCTGCGCACTGACCTTTATGACCAACTCCTCACTGGTTCTGGGATGTTCCCGGAACTGTCCCTCCTACCTGGAAATCTGTTTTGGGGGCTGCTCAGACTCTACTTCCATTGCTGATTTGTTATGTTCCCTTTTGTTTCACCCCCCTGTGGGGGTGGTCAGACAGGTCTCCCTGTCCACTCTGTGTCCCCAGAATTGTCTTCTGTTGCGGCATGTTCCAGCTAGGCGACTTCGTGTCTCCAGCTGTGGTCAGCCCGACAGTCCCCTCTGTGTCTTAGCCACTCTGTGGAGGGAATTCATTCTCAGAGTTTGCCGTACCAGAATGGGGTCTAGTCCCTCACTCTCTCTTTCCCCTTCTTGCCTTGCTTCTGTGTGGGCATGGCTGACCAGCCCCTCTCCCCACCCTCTAGGTTTAGTTTGGTCTTCTGTAGCATGCACTTCTGGGGGTGGGGTACTAGTTTGGTTCTGATTGAGGCCGGCCCTGTAGACCAATCCGTTCATGAGTTGCTCCATGTGGTTACTACTCCCTCAGTGCCATAATTTCCCTCTCCCCCTTCCCTGTTTTCTCCCCACCTACCTTTCCCCCTTCTTTGTGTTGGGATGACATATACATCCTTGGGTTTGGTCTGTATCCCAAACCAATTGTCTGTACCTCAACCCATAAAAGTCTCAGATAAGTGACTTTTCTTCTATGTCTACTGTGCTGATTATACTCACTCCAGTGGATTCATGTTGTACTTATCCTTTTGTGATTGCAAAGTTCACTTAGCAAGATTTCCTCCAACTTTTATCATGAGATGCTGTACTTCATGCAATGATCAATGCTTGTTAGTGATGCTCCATTGTGTGTACCTCTGTGTCTGTACCCTTCCCTATTATTCCAGTTAGCCTATGTATTCTCTTGTGCAGTGGGTCAGGAAAACATCTTGTTTCATTTTTCTGCAGGTGGAGAGCTATTATTTTCAGAACCATTTGTTAAAGAGGTCATCCACCACCCACTTGATGATGTTTTTTGGGTCCTTGCCAAAGATCAGTTGTCTATATGATTATGGTTTTATTTCTGAGTTTTCTGTTCTTTTCCATTAGTCTGAGTATCTGTAATTATTCCAGTATGGTACTGTTTTGACCATTGTGGCTGCATAGTAATGTTAAAGTCAGACAAGGCAAGTCCCCTGACTTTGCCCTTTTTGTTGGAGTTCTCTGGGAATTCTGGGTTTCTTCCCTCTCCATGTGAAATTGGTGGTTAATTTTTCCAATTCTTTGAAGAAGTTTGTTAGTATTTGAATCAGGATAGCATTAAACTTATATAGTGCCTTGGGTAAGATCAACATCTTTACTATTTTGAGTCTTGCAATCCACAAGCATGGGATAGTTTTTCATTTGTGGAGGTAGCTTTTAGTTTTCTGTAGTAAGGTTCTGTAGTTTTACCTGTATAAATCTTTTGCCTTTTTGGTTTGATATATACCTATATATTTCATGTTGTCCTTGGATAAGGTGAAGGGGACTGCCTTCTTGATCTCCTCTTTCTTGGTATTGTCCAATGTATATAGTGAACCAAAAGTCTTCTGTTTGTTGATCTTGTATCCCATTACTCTTCCATTTTCCTGTGTCACTGCTAGTACTCCTATTGTCAAGATTTTGGGGTTTTCAATGTATAGAATCCTGTCCTCTGCAAATAGTGACAGTTTCACCTCCTCTTCTGCCAGATGGATGCCTTTAATGTCCTTCTGTTTCTGCATATTGTGAGCTAGGACCTCCATTAAGATGTTGAATAGAAGTGAGGACAAAGGACATCCTTGTTTTGTCCCCTGTTTTTTAGTGGGATTGTTTTTGTCTTTTCTCCATTGACTCTGATGTTGACTATTGGTTTTTCATAAATAGCTTGCATTAACTTGAGGAACTGCCATTCTATTTCCATGATCTTGAGTGAGTGTTTTAATTAAGAATGAGTGTTGGATATTGTCAAATGCTTTTTCTACATCTATTGATATTATCGTTGTGAGTTTTATCCCTTTTATCATCAACATGGTGAAAAATATTGATGAACTTTCAGATGTTAAAACATCCCTGCATCCCTGTAATGAATTCTACCTGATCATGATGATGATATGTTGTATATACTTTCATATTTTATTGGCCAATCTTTTGTTAAGTATTATTTCATGTATGTTCATAAGTGATAGTAGGTTATAGTTCTCTATTCCTCTGGGGTCCTTGCTCTGTTTGGGTATCAAAGTTATAATGGCTTCAGAGAATGAGTTTGGGAGTTTGCCATCTTCTTCACTGCTCTGGGATAATTTGTGGAAGATTAGTGTCAGGAGATTTTTTCCCCTGTGGTAGCTTCTTCTTTTGCTATGGGTTTGTCTAGGTTCTTGATCTCTAGCTGGAATAATCTAGGGATGGGTTATTTTCCCATGCATTTGTCCATGTCTTCCATGTTGTTGAATTAGCTAGAATATATACTTTCAAAGTATTTTGTAAGTATTCTTTGAATATTGTGGCGGTCCATTGTGTTTCCTCCACTTTCATCCTTCATCCTGGCTATTCATGTTTGCTTCTCCCTTTCCTTGTTTAGATTTGCCAGCAGTCTGTTGATTCTTTTGATCTTTTCAAAGAACCAGGTATTTTTGCTGCATTGATTTGCATTGTTCTCTTGTCTTTCCACTTGTATAACTCTGCCCTGATTTTTATTTTTTCTTTTGATATTGGAAAGTTTGTTCTGTTTACTCTGTTCTAGTTGCTGGAGGTTTTGTGATATCACATCAATGATAAATCTCTCTTCCTTTTTTTTTTTTGGCATCACTGCCCTCTGGTGGTCGTGAAAGCTACCCAGCGCTGCTCCTGAGAGCTGCCGCTGGATTTGAACCACAAAGCTCGTGAGTTGCAGCCCCGCACTCAACCACTTACACCACCGGTGCTCAGCCAGTCTTCCTTTTTTATATATGCATTAGTTACTATTAAATTTCTCTGATAACTGCTTTTTTGACAGTTCCAACAAGTTTGGCTATGTTGTATTTCCATTCTCATTTATTTCTAGAACTTCGTAATTTCCTCTAATCTAGACCAGTACTCATTTTTGTTGCCGAAGCTTCTTATTCATTCTCCAGTTGTTTGCCTTTGTTTTTTGGTCATCCTTTTGCTAATCTCCAGCTTTATGGCATTTTGGTCTGAGAGGGACATCAAAGTGACCTCTATGTATTTGAATTTACTCAGCCTCAACTTGTGTCCCAGTATGTAGTCTTTTTTTTTCAAAAAGAAACCATGTGCACTTGAAAAGAATGTGATTTTTTTTTGCATTTGTATGGAGAGCTCTGTAAGGTCTATCAGGTTCAGTCCCCTAATTATATTGTGTAGCTTTGTAGCATCCTTGCTGAGCTTCTTTCCCAATGAGCTATCTTTCTCTGATAGCAGTGTGTTAAAGTCACCTACTATGATTGTTGAGTCTGTGATTTGTTTGTTCATGTGTTGAGTAGTTTGATGAATTCGATGGGTCTTTTATTAGGTGCATACATATTTATTATACTACCAGTTCCTTGTCTACTGATCCTTTCAGGATTATATACTGCCCATCCTTTCTCTTGTTTTGGTATACCTCTTGAGGTCAATTTTGTCAGAGATTAGGATTACAACTGCTGCTTTTCTTAAATTGCCATTTGCCTGGTATATTTTCCTTGAGTCTTCTATTCTTTGCCTATTTTTGTCTGCAAGCTTAAAATGTGTCTCCTGTAGGCAACAGATTGGGGAGTTATGCTTTCTGGGTCAGTATGCTAGCCTTTGTCTTTTAATTGGTGAGTCCAGGCTGTTAGCATTTCCACAATCTTGGATTCATTGCTGTCATCTCATACCTTTTGTGTTCTGTGTTTTCTTTTCTGCCTTCATATCAGTGTTCTGTATTCATTTAGGGGGCTTCGTGCTTGCCTTCTTTTCTCTTTGAGCCAAAGTTATCTTGGTAATTGTTTTTAGTGCATTGATTTCTCAACAGAGTTTGCTATATGGCAGACTCCTGCTTGTGCTTGAAGGATGTTGGTCTTCTGACCACAGTGAGTCACATCCTCACTGGAGCTGAATGTCAAATAAGGTTCAATGTCAAACTTAAATTATCCTTATCTGACAGGCATCCAGGGCTGTAGGAAGCTAATGAACTTTAAGTTATCTCGTGTTAGTTTTCCTTTGGGGTTTTAACCAGGTTCACAGTCACTCAGCATAGGTTTATAATTCCAGGTGTGTTGGGTAGAGGTGCCACTATATTTTGTGAGTTCGTTTAAGTCTCTGAGCCAGGCAGGTGGAGAGAACGTGGAATCAGCTCACCTTTTCCTTTGCTCCTACTGTGGTTTGAAATGCTGGCAAGAGGGGTTGGCCCACAGAATCTAGCCAAGAGTCTGCAGCTACATTGATGGTGCTCGTACAAGTTTTCTCCTCTTCTGGAGAATTTTAGAGCCCCAGAATTTCAATAGTCTCTGTTTTTATCTTTTTAAAATCTATTTAATAATTTTGTTTGGAGAGGATGTTAGAAAGCATTTGGCTACCCAGCCAAGTCTTCCAGGGCTTTCATAGCAATCATCCAACACTTTTTCTTATACTTACATATCTATCATTTAGAAATCTGAGGACTATTTCACACTTCCTTGTGATTTGGACTAGCCACATTTTGATAGCTCAACTGATACATATGATAAGAGCAGCATTGTATTAAAACTTTTTGCCTAAGTGACCTTGGAGATTTATGGGCCTCGGGGACTAGGACTTAACAAATGGGTTCTCTCTGACTCCACAGCTAGACTGCATGGTCAGTTAGCTCTCTTTTACTGCTGGCAGGAAGTCAAATTCATAAGATGTGCTTGGTCACCTGAAATTATTTTCTAATGGAGTTATGGCTCCTAGAAGGTCACACATCAGGGTCAGTTGAGTCTCAACCAAGGAAAAGGTAAATATAGAACACGATGTTCTTGACTTTTCAGTTCTTCAATTGGCTCTGCTGGATCATTGCCATGTAGTTATTTTATTTTTTATCTTAAATCTCTTAGAAATAAAGGTCGAAGTGGACCTTTTATCAAGATATTTTATGGAATAAGGGTAGCACACAAGGAGTTGTCTCAAAAGAACCAGTGGCTATTAGGAGGCTGAGTAGATGATACAGGCAGCAGGTTAGAGGAGTTAAGGTACATTAGAGAGCAGTAAGAAGTCAATCATGGATTGGTACTTAAAGGCCAAAAGCGGAGATGCAGTCAGAAGTCAGAGTCAGGTGGGCAGCCAGTAGTCAGAGTCTTCCAGAATTAGAAGTCAGGGAAGCACAGTCTGAAGTCAAAGAAGCCAAGACTGAACACCATTAGGTGGCATCTCACATGCTGATTAAACATGGAAATCAGGGCAGGGAGGTCAGAGGAGTATTGAACTGAGTGATATGTGTTTTGCTGTAAGGAACAATTCTGACATTTTAGCAGAGTAGCTGGTATTAGATGTTAATGTTTGAATCGGGGGAGGGTAGTGCAGAGAAAAAAACATAGAGGTAGATTTGAATCTGTCATGGTCACCTGTGTGGCCATGAACAACCCACTCTTAAACTCTTGGGATTTCACTTTCCACACATGTAAAATGGTGGTGGTGGGTAGTGTCTATTTCTTTGCAGGAGAACGATGGGGCTTTCTAGTCATGTAAAGAGTCACAATCTCAGAGACCTCTAGGCTGCAGTGAAATCTCACTGTACAACATGACCAAGCACTGCCAGAAACACCATGGACTCATTATGCTTTTGATTTTTGATTGCTTTTTGGTTGTATGTTCGGAAACCTTTTACTATGGCCAGGTTTTCACCATCCCCACATTCAGCACATGACCCTCATAGGCTGTGGGGACCCAGTAGCTTAGGAATTCTGCTGTTACCCTATCTCATGCCATAACTTGTAATGGGTCTTCCTTGGGGATAGGAATCAGTTGGCTCTACCTTGTGGGCAGGGTGTATGGGATAGTTAGGTCTGATAGTAAGATCAATTCAGTGCTCACCTTGGTTTCATGCCATGTCATCAAAGCCTTGCACACAAATTTTGGCCACTCAGACTATCTGATCTAGTTTCATTTACCCTCCTCCAAACGGAACATCCAAACTGTTGCCATCAGTTTCAAATTTGGTGACCCCATGTGTTACAGAGTATTACTGAATCCCATGAGATGTTCTTACTATTTGGATGGGCGCTATAATCTCCTTGAAAGCAGATTGACCGGCTCTTCTGTGGTATTGCTGAGTGGGGTTTGAGCTGCCAACATTTTGCTTAGTACCCAAGCACAAACTTGTATGTCATCAAATAGGCTCAGAATTGTTCATATCGACAGTTTTGTCTGCCCTTGGGAGTGTGATCTTGGAAAGTTTTTTTCAGACCAGACTCAGTCTCGGGACTATTTAGACTAGGACTTTCCAGGGTTCTATAAACAGCTTGGGTGGGTGCATCCCCTTGAATGCAGAGACTTCTTCCTTCCATTGGATGTGAAGGACTGGAGAAATGCCAGAGCAAATTGGGGCAGAGACTGAGGGTTAATGTGTACTGGACTAGTGTGACTTATAGGATGGGGAAAGGTGGCCCAGGTTCAGGGCACAAAGTCCCTAAAGCAGGCTGTGGTCAGAAGCAAGATAAGGTTGTAGCACAAAAGAGAATTGGAGCTCATTCGAGGGAAAAGGATCCCTGGAACTGGTTAAATACTTGCCTGATAACTGAAAGGTTGGTGGTTCAAACCCATGATGTGGTAAAATGCTTCTGTAAAGATAATGATCTGAGCTATCCTAGGGGAATGTTCTGCTCTGTTTTATGAGTTGAAATTGACTAGACAGCAATGAGTTTAGTATAGAGGTCGAAAAAGCCAACTTCTCTCTAAAGGAATATGATTGTTACAATTGAGATGCAAGAAATGGTGAACTCATGAACTTGGGAACTTGAGATACTCATTCTGACTTGGGAAGCTCTTTAAACCTTCAGCACAGGGGCCCAGCTACTTAGGGTAACTGAGCCTGGGAAGCCAAGGACTGGGGGTGGGTGGGGAGAAGTGGGTGATGGGAGGGCAGGATACGTAGCTATCAACATCTGCCAGCCAAAATCTTTGTTTGTACATCTATGATACACATAGAGAGAAACTAAAAACAAAACTCTTCACTCAGATCTTTGTAGGGTTGGAGACTTCCCTTCAGTCAGACCTTTGCTCAGGTTAGTCCCCCCTCAAGGAGACCTGTCCTAAGCACGTTGTCACAATCGCCACCTCCCTTCTTGTTTCTGTTTCTCCCCGCCTCTGCCACTGTTAGTTTATTCGAAAATTTACAATACTTGATCCGGCATCTGAAGCTACATGGCCATCAGCATCCGTGTTATTGTTCTTAGTTGTCATCAAGTAAGTTCTGGCTCAAGGTGACCTTATGTGCAACAGAAGGACATAGTCTCTGGTCCTTTACCACCTTCATGATCATTGGTAGGGGGAATCTTTTGTGTAGCTGTTATATAATAATTTCCAACCACATCTTATGAGCTTTTCCAGCACTAATTAGACAATATTTTGTTTTGACACACCGGGCTCTCATTGGCTAATTTTTTGAAGTAATTTCCTGGGCTTTATTCCTAGTCTGTCTGATTCTGGAAGCTCTGCTGAAATTTGGTGACTCTACTGGCTTTTCAAATACTGGTGACATAGCTTTGGTTCATGGCATGACTTCTGGCATTGAAATACATGCAACAAACTGTCCATCGGTATTTATATCTTATACCTAGTTTAGTTTTCTCCCTCTAGATATACATCTTGCCCTGTCTTACCACTCTTTTCTTGTCTCTATGGTGGTGAGAAGCACATAGTAGGATCAACAGTGACACACCACTTGTCTTTTATTGAGCATTACTTTTTCTTGGGCAATGACTACCTAGGTCCAGTTGATGTTGCTAACAAGGTCAACTGTATTTCTATATAAATGATCTTTTTCAGAGGACCTGCTCTGAACTCAATGCACTCAAGCTACCTGTCTTCATATAAGACAAGCAAGATTTGGTGGAATAGATCTGTCATTCCCTAAGGGTCAGAAAATGGAGTAGGTATTCCAAGAGCAGGTGCTCACCCACTTGAAGGCTGCTTAGGTACAAGATGCAAAAATGTGTGTACTCCATAGTTCATATGCTGCTACAAACCTATCTCTACTTCTCACACCACATTTTCTTGATATGGAATGTCTCATCTTTGACATAGAGACAGTGACTTTTATGACTCCCCTGCTTGAACTTTCAGGATGTTCTAGGCTTCTAGTTCTGATGTGTCTGCATTTGAGAGTTCATCACAAGTCAGGTACTGTTCTAATTACATTATGAGTACCAGGACATTTAATTTTGCAGAAAATCAACTTCAGTAAGATCACACATCACAGACTAGGCAGTGGCTTTGACTGTTGTGTGGCTGTGCCTCCCTTTATGAAGTGGTCCTCCTGCTTCTGGCTTCCCTGAACTCCCCTGCCTGGTCCTTCAGCCTGTTTGGTTACTTTCTCCCCTCTCTTCTTTGTTATATTTTTCATTATGGGTCCTTAAGGCTATGTGAGAGGGAGTTGGGTGAGAAAATTAAGGCAGAGATAATAAAAAAACTCTCTTAGTCATTAAGTGAAGGAAAGAGGAGCAAGCCTGTTTCTTGAAAGGGAATATTTTGGGTTTATTATATGTGTAGGGAACCCTTTGGCTTCATTGTGATCTGAAGTGAAAATTAGCCTGGCTGAGTTTTGGTGTTTGAAGAAGTCTGGCCTAGCGTTTTCCGTTATCAGACACTATGTACATACAGGAGGAGAAGCAAGAGGATCACTGAGGAATTTGCATTAATGTTGGAAAACAAGGTTAGGATTTGAATTTTATCCAAATTGCTCTAGAAACTGAGGCAAGGGACTGAAAACTTTAGGTTTTTTTTTTTTTGGGGGGGGGATTACTGCCCTCTGGTGGTAGGAGTAGTAGGCCCAGCCTTTGCTCCTGTGAAGCCACTGCTGGAATTGAACCTTATCCCAGTGGGTCGCAGTCCCGCGCACAACCACTATGTCACTGGGGCTCAGTCAAACTTTAGTTTTTTTCCCACATAAATTGGTATTTCATTTGATATAACCATCGGCTGTCTGGTCAGGAGCCCTGGTGGCTTAATCATTTTGCTTAGGGCTGCTGACCAAGTTGGAACCACCTTCCCCTCTATGGGAGAATGGTGAAGCTTTACTACTCCCCTAAAGATTTACAGCCTCACTTCTTCTTCACATCCTCCCCACTCCCCGCACCACCCCCCCCCCCACATACACTATCATGACTCCAGTCCTGGCTAGACTGGATCATGTACACTAGTACAGATAAGAATTTAAGACACATGGAATCCAGGTCAGATAAAACCCTCAGGAGCAGAAATGGGAGTAGTGATACCAGGAGGGTAGGGGAAACATG
>PVJH01021667.1:0-38310 GCA_004026705.1 Nesogale talazaci
TGTAACAAAGAAAAAATACTGAAACCCAAAGGGAGAGTGAGCATGATAGTGGGACAAGAGGGAAGCAAATGGAAATAGAGGAAGGAACTGGGGGATAATGAACATTTATAGAGGTTCAAATACAGGGATGTACATAGGGGCATATATTTATAAGTGAGGATGGGGAAAGAGATTAATGTGTATACTTATAGGGTTAGTAATAGAACAGATGGGCATTGGACCTCCACTCAAGTATCTCCTTGGTTCAAGAACACGTTATTCTATTAAATGGGCATTCCAAGATGCTCACCTTTCCGACATGATCACTGAAGACAAATGTGTGCATAAGCAAAGGTGGTGAAGAAGCTGATGGTGCCTGGCTATCAAAAGATGGAGCGTCTGGGGACTTAAAGGCTTAAAAGTAAACAAGCAGCCATCTAGCTCAGAATCAACAAAGCCCACATGGAAGAAGCACACTAGCATGTGGAATCATGAGGTGTCAAAGGGATGAGATATCAGGCTTCAAGAACTCAAAAGCACAACTTTGCATGCTCACTTTCCTGATATGATCCCAGAGGACAAATGTGTGCATATGCAAATGTGGTGAAGAAAGCTGATGGTGCCCGGCTACCAAAAGATATAGCATCTGGGGACTTAAAGGCTTGAGTAAACAAGCGGCCATTCAGCTCCGAAGCAATAAAGCCCACACAGAAGAAGCACACCAGCCTGTGTGATCATGAGGTGGTGAAGGGATCCGGTGTCAGGCATCAATGAGCTAAAATTATATTATTATTAATGAGGGGGAGTACAGATTGGGGACCCAAAGCCCATCAATAGGTGAGGTGACATCCTTTTGCAGAGCGGTTACAAGGAGGAGATGAGTCAGTTAAGATACAGGGAAGGAGCTATGAAATATGCAACCTTCCTCTAGTTCCCATGCTGCCTCCCACCCACTATCATGTAATTCTTCCACATAAATCCAGCTAGACCAGGAGATGTACAGTGAAGTTGGAAACATGGGAAACTTAGGATAGATGATCCATCAAGACTAGTGATGGGAGTGGTAATATCAGGAGGGTGGAGGGACGGAGGAATGGAGAGGGAGAGCCAACTTCAGGGATCTACACGTAGCCTCCTCTCTGGGGCATGGACAACAGGGCAGTGAGTGTTGGGACACATTGTACAGTGTATAGGATGAAAAAATAATTTGTAAATTACTAAGGGTTCAAGGGGAAGGTGGGGGGAGGAAGGGTAATATAGGGAGCTGATAATGGGGGCCTGGAGGGAGGGAGAATGTTTTGAGAGTGATGATGGCAATGGGTGTGTAAAAGTGGCCTGCATACAACTGATGTTGTTAGGGATTGTGATGGAAGTTGTAGGGGCCCCCCAATAAAATGATTAATTTTTTTTAAAAAGAGGGGGAGGGGTAAGGGGAGGTTTGTTTGTTTGTTTGTTTGTTTTTTTAAAAAGGAGCTTGTATCAAGGGCTCAAGTGGAAAATATTGGGAAATGTATGTGGAAATATGTGTGCAAATGTGCTTGATACAAATGATGTACTGAATGTTGTAGTAGCTGTGAGAGCCCCCCAAAAATTTTTAAAAATTAAAAAAAAAAAAAACAAAGAAGCCAGGGGGCTGAACCCCAGTGGCAGAGTGGTTGTGCGCAGGACTGCGGCCCACTGGGATGGAGGTTCGATTCCAGCAGTGGCTCCACAGGAGCAAAGGTTGGGCCTCCTACTCCCATCACCAGAGGGCAGTGATGCTCAAAAGACAAACAAGTAAACAACAAAAAAAGTCAGGATACAGCCATACACTGTCTACAAAATACTCACTTTGAATCAAAAGACAAAAAAGTGATATGATAATGTCGATAACTTGAAGTAAACTTTAAAATGTGTCATCTGTAGCTATCACACTGTATCTAGCATGCAGAAATATAAGGATAAAATAATATACCAGAACTGGAAAACTATTCCCTGATTTGACAAACAAGTCACTGCAATCACTAGCAAAGTATTAATGTGCCAACATATGCCTTGGTTGTTTCTAATTGATCCCATAACATAAATATCATAGAGTAACCAACATCCAAGTAAGAATTATATTCCATCAATTGCAATCATTTGTCAGATATTGATGAAGGAATTTGACAAAAATCACTAAGGTCATTCTGCAAAAATCAACAAACAGCAGTAATTGCAAGAACTATATACTTCATAGTTATACATTATATGGTTCATATCAGTTAAATTTAGTGTGTGCGGGGGAAATGTAGTGTGTGTGTGTGTGTGTGTGTGTGTGTGTGTGTAGCTTATGTTTTAAAGTACTGAGAAGTACAGTTAGAATACTCCTTAGAGGCAAGAATGACATGACTTCTCTCAAGAACATTGGATATGTTACCAGGAGAGACCAGTCCCAAGAGAAGGATATCATGATTGGTAAAGTGGAGGAGCACCACAAAAGAGGAACCTATGATATATCGACCCAGGAGCTGCAACAATGGGCTCAAACATAGAACGATTGTGGGGATGGCATAGGACTGGGTGGTGATTTCTTTCTGTTGTACATAGGGTCACTGTGAGTTAAAATCAACTCAATTGCACCTAACCTAACAAAAACTTTAAACATGCACCAGCACACCACTGTTACTAGTGTGTGACCTGAAGTCCATTCGAATTTTTTTAATATAAGAATTAGATGTACATATTGATTGTGATGGAAGTTGTATAAGCCCCCAATAAAATGATTTTTTTTTTTAAAAAAAAGGAGGGAGAAAAAGTAGCTTATACCAAAGGCTCATATTTATTTGGAAATAAATATGGCAACATGTGTACAAATATGCTTGATACAAATGATGCATTGAATGTTATAAGAGCTCCCAACAAAATCATTAACATCAAGAACAATAACAAAAAAATTAGGACTGTATTTTAATCTGTATTTTTGCAAAGTATCTTTGAGTCAATTTTCTGGAGTAGAACTTCTCCATAGGGTTTTGTAGCTGTAATTTTTATGGGAAAAGAATACCAGGTACTTAGTGGTTAGTGGATTTGAATCCCTGCTCATTCAGCTAGTAGCCGTGTACTTAATAACTTGTGCCATTGGCATCTTCACCACTGTGTAATGGTCTGGAAATAAGAAATGGTTATAGCCTTTGTATATCACGATGGCAGGCTTTACTGTATAACAAAGTCAAATACTCAATTATCTTCACATTTGCAAATACTTTCATAGAGACAAACAATCCATGGTAGTACATATGTTTCATGCATAGATATTAATCGATTGTTTTAAGGAGATAATCTGATTTCAGAGAAAGTTTGTTACTACTATCTCTTTCTTTAGTATTGTATTGTTGTTATGTAATATCGAGACAGGTCTGACCCATAGTAATCCTATACCCAACAGAACACAATGCGGCCCAGTCCGGGATCACCCTCACAATTGTTCCTATGTATGAGTCCATTTCCCCAGTCACTACGTCAATCTAGCTCCTTGAAGACCTTTCTCTTGTGCGCTGTCCCGCCACTTTACCAAACATGCTACCCTTCTCCAGGGATTGGGCTCTCCTGACATATCCAAAGTATATAAGAGGAAGGCTTGCCAAAATTTCCTCTAAGGGCATTCTGGTTGTGTTTCTTCTAAGATGGACTGGCTTATCTTTTCAGCAGCCCATGATTCTTTCAATACTCTTGTCTAGCATCACAATTCAAATGCATTCATTCTTCAGTCTTCTTTATTCGAAGCCCAACTTTCACATGCACACACATATGCAGCAACTGAAAATTGTAGGGCTTCAACCAGGAACAAGATATATCCTTGTTTTTTAGCACTTTAACGAGGTCTGGTGCCGCAGATTTACCTACAGCAGTGTCTTTTGATCTTTTGCCTTCTGCTCCAATGAGCATTGATGGTAGATGCAAGTACAAAACAATTCTTAATTACTTCAACCTTTGTATTCATTTATCGTGAGGTGACCTATTGATCCAATTGTAAAGATCTTGGTCTTCCTGGCACTGAGTACTAATCCATCCTGAACAGTAATTCTTGAGCTTCATCAGCAAGTGGTTCAAGCCCTCCTCACTCTCCACAAGCAAGGGTGTGTCTTTCAGCCTTAAGAGAACGAACGCTCCTGTGGATGCAAATTTTAATTAACTCGGGTTCTGAACTGTATCGAGGCAGAGCATCTAGTTCATCTGGCAAAATGAGACAATCCTAGTACAAAGCACATATGGTTGAAATAAAGATAAGGAAAAGTGTTTAAATCGTGATCAGCTTGTAGTCAGCAAACTATTGATAATACTCTATTGTATATTTCTACAGGCCAAAAGTAAAAATAGTGTTTGGATCTATAGAAGTTCAGACACTCCAGAGTGGGTACTTAGGATGTTTTCCTGTGGAAAGAAATCCTCCTGGACATCACAGCAGCTGACATCTGGCCTATAAGCCATCGATACTGAGGTTATATACATGACCTTTACTAAATAACTAGACAAGGACGTGAAATGGTACAGAAAAAAATAACAATGTGAACAACTGGGACCTAGAAAATAAACTGGTGTTGGGCACGTACAAAGAAAAAAAAGGTTAGGAAGAGCAGTGCCTGATCTCTGGACAAAACAGAAGAAGCCTAAAGGTCATGAAGGTGCACTGGGACAGATCAAGTGTTCTCTCTATAGAGCCTTTTCCTCTCCTACCCCCTACCGTCACTAGATTAGCTGTCTGCTCCTTGTAGGGCATCCTGTTTCAAGTCCCAGTACAATGATCATTCTAATAATAATGACCTATTGACCATACTGGAGAATTAAATTTCATGGAAATCTTTCCCACCTGCTAGAGTAATATACTTTCCAGGGACAGAGGGATGTTGTTCTTAGGAAGAACAGGGAACATTTCTGAGTTTGATGTTTTATCTTTAACAAACAATCTTTAACTTAGGAGTAAAAATGCAATGCATTCAAATTTGAACACTTACAAATATATGCATTGAAAAAATATATATATGCATTGCCCATAATGTGTGTGACACCCTGAAAGATTTCAAGGTAGCTGAGAACTGAGAAGGACAAAACCATGTCAGGGTGATATAGTGAAAATAACAATGAGCTTGAAAAGAGATTGGTGTCTCATTTCCCTCACATCACAGGAGATGTCACAAACCCTAAGGCATGTATACAAAAGCAGAAAGGTTTTGATTAAGAAATAGACCAAAAATGTCTCTAAAACTTTAGAGGCTGGTCTAAGGACATTAAATATTCCCATTATTGGAGTAAGTAAAGAGCCCTGCATGGTGGCACTGTTAAACTGCAGGGTCAGGGGTTCAAAAACACTAGCTACTTCCTTAAAGACTTGCAGCCTCAGAGACCCTACATAGGATCACTATGATGGCATTGGGCCAGTGGACCTGATGGCAGTAATCATACCACGTTATCACATCAAACTTATTATATGACCTCAGAGTACAGTCTTCAAGTATCATAAAACTAACCAACCAACCTTGGTCCCTGAGCTCATAACTACAAATTATAAAACATAAAGTTTAGGCTGAGCCACAGTGGCATAGTGGTTGTGCGCAGGACTGCGGCCCACTGGGATGGAGGTTCGATTCCAGCTCCATGGAGCAAAGGCTGAGCCTCCTACTCCCACCACCTGAGGGCAGTGATGCCCCCCCCCAAAAAACATAAAGTTTATATGACTGAAAATGGACTTTTATGATTTGTGGCGGTGCTGTCAAAGTTGGCTCTGATTCATATCAACCCTATGCCCAACAGAGTGGAATATGGTCCAGTGAGCTGCAACCACTGTGTCAATCAGCCTTGATCAAGGGTCTTCCTCTTTTTTAGTCACCCCCTACTTTATCAAGCATGATGTCCTTCTGTACCAATCTCGCCTAATAGAATGTGTGCAAAGTATATGAGAAAATGTCTCACAGTCCTCACACCCATGGGGGAGTCCTGCTGTCTTTTTTCTTTTGGCAATCCATGATACCTTCAATATCCTTCAAATTCAGACAACGGAAAACAGAGATGAATTTTCATTGCAAATATCAGTACAATTCCTATCAATGAAAGACTTGGAAGTCCCAATTTACAGATCTTGTCTGGGTAATTTCAATCTTATCTAGGAGATATTTTCCTTTTATTTCCCCCCTCCCTAAATTAGTGAGTCCTGCTATTCATTAAATAATAATAACCAGGACTGATTGAGAAGCCCCTGGGTGGTATAAACCAACTCCGAGATGCACTGAAAAGACAGAATGACCTTAAAAACTCTATGGACAAACTTTCCTCTGTGTGCATGAGTCAGAATTGACTGCAGTACCTAACAGCTGCAGCATTTATTGAATGTAAATAGATGAGGGCAAGATGATAAACATTTGACAAACATTGCATCATTTAATAAAGCAGTGAAAATGACAGAAGGAAACTATAAAATCTATTCTTTTAAAAGCAGGAATATCTAAAATGGTTTTCTAAAATAAATGATGTCTGATAACAATGATAATGGCATAAAAAACTTTATTGCAGCCAGCAGGATTTGACAACTATGTTACTTTAATTGCTATGTCTACCAACTTCTTGTCAATATACCTAGGAGAGATGAAGTGTTTTTTTCAAATTGCTACAAGTAGCACAGCAAGACCTCAGACTCATAGATCTCAAACGTTGAATACTTTCTAATAGACTCAATTTGGCAATGCAAAAGAAATCAAGGAATTAACCTGATATTCAATAAATTCAATAATCTCCTTTTCATAGAAATATCTTGCCCCCCCTTTTTTGTAAATGAACTCTGAAAAACATATCTGCAGATAGCTCTACATTGTATCTAACTTGGTGGTAACTTGTGGAAGTAGGAGTGGAGGCCAAACTGTCAATCAAATTGCAGCCAGATGATGCCTTCTGGGGGTCATGACCTTTTTATAAGGGAGATGCTGGAAACTTCTCTCTTGGGCCTTTTGCCTTCTGCTGAAGCTGGATCTTGGGTCCAGCTTCTCAATCTACTGCATCACCTGCCAATCCCAAGAGCCATGAGAGAACGACCAAAGGTGGATTCATTCCATGACCAAAGGTGGAGTCATTCCATTGACTAAAGAATGATATTACCTCCGTCACCTCTCGCCTATGCTTTCCACTATCTCTGCTTTGTCATCCTGTGTCCTGTTCCTCAGCTTCCTTGAGTCAGGAGAACCTGATTTGAACTGGAGTGGATTTGCTCGTTTCTATGACTGCATAAGTAATTTCTGGATATAAATCTCTTTCTAGACACAACACATACAAGTGTCACTGATTTTGCTTCTTGAACAAGCCAAGCTAACACATTATTCAACATGAAGTGTAGTTGTTCTAGAGCAACAAATAGTGACAGAAGGTGGAGACTGGTTTGACCTCTGCTCTATAGCAATCCAGTGGAGGTGGACTCAGATATGGCCACACAGCTTACTTGGCTGGTTGCTGAAAAGAATGTAGAAGTGAAGGTTTTGATTCTTAGATGCTATCTTTTGTTATTCTGAACTAAAATGGACCAAAGGAATGTAATGGATCTTACGTTAAAGCTCAGGAGATAAATGTAGCTTTTGAACTTCCCTGAGGCAAGAGCCAAGCTTAGGCAAAAAGAATGATGGAAGGCCAACACCTTCCTGTGATCCATCCTGCGTGTGAAGCCTCAGGTCACATGGAAGGTGAATGGAATAGTCTAGATAAGTAATGTTGGATGTATTTAAGATCAGGATGTATTAGGGTTGTATTGATTTCTCCTCCCTATTTCTCTTGACAGGAGCTCTGGGTGTGTAGTGGTTCTGCACTGGACTGGCATCTGAAAGATGGGAAGTATGAGAGCACCAGATACTCCACAGAGGTAGGCAGGGGTTTCTACTTCTTAAAGAGCTAGTGAAGCCCACAGGGTAATGCTACCCGATCTGTAGGTCCCTAAGAGCTGGCATTGACAAAATGGCAATGAGAGTGGGAGGGAGGGAGTGCTATTGACATCATGCATAAGAGAAATGAAGATTCGAAATTAGGAGAGCTTTAAGTCCACTGCTTGATCCAGTCTTTATCCAGGTTTTCTTGAGTGGCTCCTAGGAATTATCTGCAAGGAAAAGCTTATTATTTGAAACTAAGGTAAGTCCTTAGAAAAGGTAAGCTCCACTCAGCCAGTGCCTCAGGCACAGGGCATTGGGAAACTGGAGAGGAATCAAAAAGGTGACATTGAGTTTTTTAATATTAAGCTAGTGATTTGCTTGTGTACGAATGCATTTGGTTGGAAAAGTCTGGGCCTATGAGAAACCTTGCCCGCCTAGAACTGTAAACGAGAGGGAGAAGGCAGGCAGCCTGAAATGCTCACTAGGCGACCACCTGGATCCACTTGTTGAGTGGAAGTGGGAGAAACACAGCAATGGAGAAACAAGTTGAGTCCGGTCACTGTTACCCATGGCCTGAGTCACAGGTACTAAAGGCAGATGAGAGCAAACTCGCTAGCCTGACACGCAAAGAGCTGTGTGCAACCCAAGCCTACAAACGTGAAGGGGACAGTGATCTAGAGCTGATCTGAGCCTACTGGCAGGTGAAGGCACCGTACATCTGACGGGGTTCATCTGGGAAACTCCTTATCTTGCTATGGTCCCCAATGACCTAGTTTCGAATAGTTACGGAGTTGACTACTTGAATAGTTGAATAGTTACGGAGTTGACTAGAACCAGCCCAAAGGAAAAAGAGGAGGTTTGACCCTGTTAACTGGTATACATTGCTTTCTGTCTATATGCATGACCTGCCTTGATTTGACTTTCATCTGGATGCACACTCACAAGGCTCTAACTGAAAGGAAGAGTCTTCGCATCAAAGAACATGCTCACTTCCTCAGAGCACTGCGTGTGGCAGTCATGTACTCATGTCAATTTCATGATTGGGAGTGTAAGGATGGAGTTTAGCCTGTCAATCTGGAGATAGCCAATGAGATCTCTGTATGGCCTTGACTTTTCTCTGAGCATTCTAGAAATCCCACGATATTTCTCCCTGGAGGTGAGCGACTATAGCCTCAGCCCCTTGGAGATACTCTACTGACAAGACACATGGCAGCATGCTGATAGACCCTGAGCCCTGGAAACTGGAGAATCCGGGGGAGAAGCCACATGGGCTTGTCCTGATGGAATCAGACTTCTGGGGCCAGAGAAGCCACAAGGAGACCTCTGCCAGTGCTGAGAAGTTTCTACCACCACTGGATACACAAGACTCTGCACCCACTGACCTGTAATTGTCCTGGCATCATTGTATGTGCTTCATGAGTCTGAAGAAGACTTTATAGATTAGTATCAGATATATGGGCTAATATCAGACTTATGGACTTGGACTGAACTGGATTGGGATGCTTCTCAATGTTCCATTCCTCTTGTCTATAAACCTCTCCCTTATATACATATGTGTGTTCATGGATTTGTTTCTCTAATCTACCCAGACTACCACATTGGGTTATTAGAAATAAGCAGTTTAGAAATTGAATACCCAATTTTTTGGCCAAAATGACAGAGATAAAGTCATGAAATGACTGACTTACAAGTTTTTATAGGTGGGGGAAGATGTTCATAGGATTATAGGATTCAAGTGTAGCTGTTCACCAGGTAGATAATATTTTTGTTTTGCTCACTTATGGAATATAAGATTTACTTGTATCCAGCTAGTCACAAGTATGATTTTATTACTGTTTTGCTTGGAGGTTCAGAATGGTTAAAGTTGGGTGTGTCAAGTTGACAGGGGGTGGTCTGTGGCAGCTAGATTATATGTCCATTGTATGGTTCCTGTGTGGAGGTAGGAGCAGAGCCCAACCTGTTCATCAAGCTGCAGTCGGATAATGCCTCCTTGAGGGCGGAGCCTTTTTATAAGGGAGAAACTGGAAACTTCTCCTCTCTCCTCTTGCCTCTTTGTCTTCTTGCTTCCGGAGCCCCCCTTTTTGCCCCCCACGGTGGCACCACGTGGACCACCTGACCCTGTGTCCTGACAGTGTATCCTGGCAGCTTTCCACCGACCTTGAATCTATGCAGCTCCGCCTCCACTGCCCAGAGAGCTCTCTGCTTCCCTTTTCACCTTTTGACATCATCAGCCTGCAGCTGAGTGGGTCCCAGCTAGCATCGAACCGATGGGTCTGAGTTCGACTGAGCTTGGGCACCTTCTTGACGTAAACCCACTTGATACATAAAGTTCTTCCTGTTCAGAGATGAGTGCACTGATTTTCTTTCTCTAGACAACCTAGTCTCTGCATGCATTCTCTTGACGGAGGTACAAAGGTAAGTCATGTATTGCCACAAAAATTCCAGTCAGACGGGTTTATTCCAAATAAAACATGTTTATATGTGTTTCAATGCTCAGGCGATCAGGAGTTCTCAGTAATACATTTGTCTTAGTCTCCTTAAGGTACATTCACATCCACAGTCCAATAAAATGGTATCTTCCCAGGGGAATTATTGGATTAGTTATAGTAAAAACACTGAGGTCAGTTCACAAAATTAATAATTCATAAGGTTATAGTAACTATTTGAGAGGGATTCTATTTGGAGAGGGAAGGATTTCAAAGCCATAGTCTTGAAAGATTTTCTTAAGACACAAGAGTTGTTTATCGGAAAAAAGTGTGCAGAAAATTTTAAACTGTATTAATGAGAAAAAGTCTGGGAAAGTTGAATCAAGGAATTTTTTTCCATCTTGACAATATACCTACACTTTCTTTAAAATTAACAACGATTGTAGCAATGAAAGTGAAACCTTATCCCAGCCATTCTACAACCTGATCTTGTTCCTCCAGATATCTTTTAAAAGATATGTACCTCCACATATCAAATAAAAATAACATTGATAAGTGTGTTAGTCTGGGTACACTAGAGAAATCAATTCATAAGCACAGTCCCCAGGGGACAGGGTCTCTCAGCATAGTGCCATGTGTCTTGTCAGTAAAGCATCTTAAAGGGAGTGAACTGAGAGAGACAGGGGTCTCACGCTTCCAAAGAGAAAATAGCAGATTTCCCAGAATTTGCAGGAGAATGGCATGTCCACACAGAAGTCTCATTGGCTGTCTACAGATTGACAGCCTAGACTCCACCCCTACACTTTTTTTTCTGAGTGGGGGCACCACTGCCCCCTGGTGGTCATGGGAGCTACCCAGCCTTGCTCCTGGAGAGCCACTGCTGGATTTGAACCACCAAGCCCATGGGCCGTAGTCCCGCACTCAACCAGTATGCCACCGGGGCTCAGTTCCGCCACCCCCACACTCTTAATCATTAAATTGGCACCAGATTAGGTGACTACCACACAAAGGAGCACAATTTGAGTCACTCAAGGATTCTAAAACTGCCTTTTACATGCAGTCTAAATTAAAAATATATAGAATTCTTCAGAAAGGTTTAGAGATAGAAGCACTGCCTTCAGATATGATGGAACATATGTCACGGAATATCAAAAGCTTCATATTTTAATAATTTATCAAATGAAGATTATAATCTTATAACAATCACTTTTGAAATACCTTCAAATTGACTATAATATTATCTAATGCAAAATCTCCAAGGGCTGTTTAAAAAAATGTTTTAAAACTCATCTGCAAGGCAATAAAGAAGAACTCGTGTTGTTCAGGAGAAATCAGTCCCTGGAGAAGGACATCATGCCTGGTAATATAGAGGGTCAATAAAAAGGAGGAAGACCCTGGAGAAGATGAATTGACACAGACACAGTGGCTACAACAGTGGTTTCAACCGTTAGGAAGAATTGTGAGGCTAGCTTAGGAACAGGCAGTGTTTCAGTCAGTTGTGCATAGGGTTGCTATGGGTCAGAACCACTTTGATGCCACCCCAACAGCTGCAGAGAGTCAGTCAAGATATGGATCCCAAATGCAGCAACACTTTCTATCTGTGTGACCTCAGACAGGTTTCCTAACTGTCTTATCTGTGAAAAAGTGCTCGAGTATTCACTTTTCCATAGAGTATTAAGAGCACTGAAGAGTTAATGTAAGTAAAGTGCTTAGAATAGTATCTAGAACATAGTAACTATTCAATAAGTAAAAACTTTTTGGAGTCCCCCAAATCTGCTGTCTAATAAATTGTCTCAAAGAGTAAATGAGTCTACTTTAGTAGTTGTATTTAGTCTTCAGGTCACTTGTGTGTCATTCAGTCCATGACTTCCTTTTTGATACTTTCCTATGTCCTACATACAAAACAACTGCTTCCATTTAAAAGTAATCGGGGTGGGGGTGGGGGTGGAGCAAGAGGAGCTGATACCAAGGTCTCAACAGAAATAAATGGCTAGAAAATAATGATGGCAACATATGTACACTTATGTTTGATACAATTGATATATGGATTGCTATCAGAGCTGTTAAGAGTCCCCAGTGAAATCTTTTAATGAAAAAAATAAAAGTAATTAGATGGTGGTAAAAATATTGGTCCTCTTTGACATTCATCTTTTACATCCATACTGTACATTTTTTCCCTCAAACGTTGCTCTGTGAAGTGAGCAATTTTCTTACTTGAAGGGGAAAAGAATAATTATATTATAGCCGTAAAGATAAGTGGAATGTTCCAAAGAACCAGGCCTGGCATCTTTCAAAATAAAACACTTTAGTCTAAAGCAATCATTTAGTGTATTATTATGGGTATGTCCAAAGTTTTTTGGGAAATCAAAATGGCCTCACTGGTCATTCCCCAAATCTTGAGAGCAGTGACTATTTTAAAAGTTCATTTGCTTACGTCTCATCAATATCACTGTAGCCATAGATTTATTTGTCTTTCTTAGCTGCCAACCAGACCTGTTCTCTGTCCAATTTCACCAACAGGAAAAGTCAGGAACAGCTCAGCAGCTGTTTTCAACCAACAGTTTCAGATAAAGGCAGTGAGTGGCATAACTCATGGTTTTATGGGATACATTTGGCATCTAGAGTTTTCTGTAGGGAATTCCTATGTTTAACCCAGAAATGTTTGTGAGGAGAATCAGTTTGTGTTTTTTTCTTTTACTTTCATTCCAAAAGTCATTGTCACTAGAAATATGACCAACCTGAGAAAGAGGGAATGTTACAAATGATCAACTTTAACTTAAATTTTATAATAATAGAATACAAAATCAGAAAAGTAGTTCAAAACTATCCCCTGCTCCTTAGGAGAAAGACGGGGCTTTTGACTCCCCCAGGCAGTTGAAGTCTTAGATGGTGCAGCTCAGCTGTGTCTACACAGTCACTATGAGCTGGCATCAACTTGATGGCCATTTGGTTTTTTTGGTTTTCAATGTATTATAAAAATGTTTCCCTTCATTTTTATCATTGTTCTAAATTCTTAATTTTGAAAACAGGGAAGACTATTTTTAATGTGAGAAAGAAATGAAGGCAGCCAGAATTTGCATCTCACAAAAAGTACTATGATGATTCTGACACGGATTTGAGAATTTTATCATTGGTGGATAAGCACACTGAGACACTTCCATGATCTAATAGGCCAATAAGTTGCCAACACTGGGGCAGAATGCATTTCTTTCATATTGCATTTCAATGGTGACTGCAACACTTTTCTCCCATGTACTCTATTTACTGTGTTAAGTTAAATTTCCCCTTGGTCAGCTGGGTATCTATGTTTTCTCCTCATAAATCTGAATGGACTTGCAACTCAAGTGGAGGCAAACTCAGTAACTACTGAGGAACTATGATAAGGATATGGTGTACTTCTGCTTCTTTCTGTTGAGGGGACATACTTGAAACTCAGCCATCATGCCACGAGAAGCTTGAGCAGCTCATCAAAAGGCCTACATGAAAATAACAAAAACTCACCCCAGCACAGCGCTGGCTGAGCTCCCAGAGAATCCAGCAACAACTAGTGAGGGAGCCTTCTGTTTTTGAAAACCACGTATTTGCAACATGTCTGATACAGTAGCAACGGATAAGGCAATATTATTCTTCCCAATTTACATTTGGGGAAATTCAAGCACACATAAATTATATCTAAAATAACAAACTCAGCTATAAAGTGATAGAACTGGCCTAAGCACCAAGACAGCTGTGTCCTTAACCACTGTCCTAGGCAGGTGGGAATACATTCCACTAAAGTTGGATAAAGGGTTGTCCTTGGAGTGTAGCAGAGCCAGTTTCTGCTGCTAAGAATCTGGTTATTTCTTTCTTCTTGGTGAGAAAAATGCAAATCTAGATTGACTAACCCCTCTCCAACAATGATCAGACACTTCATTGTTCTAAAAAGGCTTTTTTTCAATCATCTGTGATATCAAGGTTGGATTGATATAATGACTCATCTTGGCCAAGATGTTGCTGTCAGGTGCTAACAAGTCCATTTTACCTCAAAGCATACCTAAGGACTTCAAAACCAGGTCCTAGGTGATACTTACATCTGTTCTGAGGTTTGAGTTCATTGCTGCAGTCACTGGGTCAATCCATCTTGTGAAGGGTTTTGCTTGTTTATGCTGTCCCTCTCCATTACAAACTATGATATCCTTCACCAGGGACTGGTCTCTACTAAAAGCATGTCAACAATAGATAAGATGAGGCTGAGCCCCGGTGGCAGAGTGGTTGTGCGTGGGACTGTGGCCCACTGGGTTGGAGGTTCAAATCTAACAGCAGCTTTCCAGGAGCAAGGCTGGGTCTCCTACTCCCACCACCAGAGGGCAGTGATGCTTCCCCCCCCCAAAAAACAAACAAAACAACAACAAAAAAGATAAGACGAAGTCTCACCATTCTTGCTCTAAAATGTACTGTGGTTGCACTTCTTCCAAGATAGATAGGTTTGTACTTTTGGAAGTTCATGGTACTTTGAATATTCTTTGCAGACACCAGGATTCAAATGCATTGATCCTTTTCTGGTCATTTTTTTTTACTGTCCAACCTTCACATGCAGATGAGATGTTTGAAAATCTAACGGCTTGGGTCAACCTCAACACCTCAGTCTTCAAGCTAACATCCTTGCTTTTCAACACTTTAAAGAGGTCTTGTGCAGCATACATTACAAAATGCACTGAATTTTTTTATTTCTAGACTGCTGCTTCCATGAGCCTTGATTGTGGATCCAAGGAAAATAAAATCCTTGATAGCTTAGATCTTTCCTTTGATTAACTTTCTGTTACTTATTTGTCCAGTTTTGAGGACTTCGGTCTTCTTTACATTGAATCATAATCTACACATAAGGCTGCAATTCTTCATCTTCATAAGCAAGTGCTCAACTCCTCCTCATTTTCAGCAAGCAAGGTTGTGTCATCTGCATAATGCAGGCTGCTAATAAGTGTTCCTCCAATCCTGAAGTCATATTCTTGTTCATATAATCTAAATTCCTTAATTATTTTCTCAACATACAAATTTAGGAAGTATGGTGTATGGATACACCTGACACACAATCATCCTGATTTTAAACCATACAACATACTCTCATTCTGTTCACACAACAGTCTCTTGATCCATGTACAAATTCAGCATAAGCACAATGAAATGTTCTGGAATTTCTATTCTTCTTAAGGCTATCCATAGTTTGTTATGGTCCACACAGTCAAGTACTTTAGTATAGTCAATAAAACAGAAGTGAGCATCTTTCTGTCAATCTCTGTTTTGATCCAAGACAGCAGCAATGATACCCCTTGTTCCACATCCTATTCTGTATCTGCCCTGCACCATTGGGAACTCCTTCTCAATGTACTGCTGTAACTATTGTAGGATGGTCTTCAGCAAAATTTTACTTTCATGTAATGTTAATTACTTTGTTCTATAATATCCACATTCTATTGTCAACTTTCTTTGAAATGGTACAAATATACCTCTCTTCTACTCTGATGGCCAGATAGCTGTGTGATTCCAAGTGTTTCATCAGCTTGTTGAAACATTTCAATTACAATTCCATCAATTCTTAGAGCCTTAGTTTTAGCTCATATGTTGGATTTCTTCCTTGAGTACCATTCTTGTTCGTATGCTACATCTTGAAATGATACCAAGGTTTGAATTTTATTGAATTCTTCCAGTTTATGATAGGCAGAACATGATGTATTTTTTTTTCTGTTTTTTTCAATCTAGGTCTTTGTTTATCTTTTTTTCCTCACATCACTGCCCTGGTAGGAGTAATCTTTGAATATCTTATTATAAAATTTACTTTGTCTTCTCAAGCTGCCCTTTGATATTTTCTGCTCAGCACTTTGAGTCTATCTATCACTTATTCCATTTGCCTTACTTACTCTATTATTGAGAGCAAATTTCAGAGTATCTTTAGTCATCCACTTTGATATAACTTTATTTTCTGCCTTTTAAATGATCTTTTGCTTTCTTCATCTACAGTGTTTTTTTATATTGTCCAACAGCTCATCAGCTCTTCTAGTGTCTGTGTTCACTGGATTCAATCTGCTCTTGAGGTATTCTCCAAATGCAGTGGAATATCTTTAAAGCCATATTTTGATTCTCCTAGATGTGTCTTAATTTTCTCCAGCTTCAACTTGAATCTGGCCCAGTTTTAACTGCTGATACTGAATTTCTCTATCTTCTCTTCCTACAGATCAAGTGAATTTGATTTCTTTGTATTTGACCTGGAGAAATTCATGTGTTCAGCTGCCTTTTGAGTTGTTGAAAAAAAGAAAACACTATGAACAAGTTGTTAGTCTTGTAAAATTCTATCATTATGAATGGCCTCTGACCTGAGAGGCTCATCTTAACAGCACTATTGCTGACAATGTTCTGCTGCTGTGAATGAGGCTTTCAATATTTGACAATATTCTGCTTCTATTCAGTTACTTTCATTGGCTAATTTCTCTGTGCTTAGCCTGGAAGCTTTGCTGAAACCTGTTCCCTTCAGGTGATGCTGCTGGTATTTGAAATGCCAGTGACGTAGCTTTCAGCATCACGTAACTTGCAGGCTACCACAGTGTGAGAAAATGGTAGAAAAGGATAGGCTCCCTTTTTTTAAAAAATAAACATTTTATATTGACAATAATACATATTTATTGTAAAAATATATGGACAGCTCAGGTAAACACAAAAGTACATAGACAAAGGGGTTTCAAAAAGTTCAAAGGAAATAGAATTCAAAGATAACAGAACCTTTCCATGAGCTTTGAGAAACCATTCCTTATGTGTTTGTTATTTTTGTTGTTAGGTGCCGTCAGTTTCAACTCATAGTGACCCAAAGTACAATAGATCAACAGGCCTTGATCATCCTCACAATTGTTATGTTTGGGCCCATCAATGCAGCAACTGTTACAATTCATCTTGTTCAAAGTGTTCTTTTTCACTGTCCTGCTACTTTACCTACTTCCAGTCCTGCTAGCCCATGGTGTTTCATAAAATCTAGTTCCCCTGATTATTTCCTAAGTATATAGATTAAATAAGTATGGTGAGAGGATGCAACCTTGACACACTCCTTTCCTGATTTTAAATAGCATAATGTCCTTCTCTGGGACTGGTTTCTCAGGCAACAACCCAAAGTACATAAGATAAAGTTTCGCCATCCTTGCCTCTGCTGTACTTCTTCCAAGACATGATCTGTTTAGTCTTGTGAGAACCCATGGCACTTTCAATATTCTTCATTATTACCATGATCCAAATGCATCCATTCTCTGTTGGTCTTCTTTAGTCAATATTCAACTCTCACATGCATATTAGGGGATTAAATGGTTGGTTTGGGTCAGGTGCACCTTATTCCTCAAAGCAACAATCATGCTTTTCCACAATTGAAAAAGGTTTTATGCAGCATGCTTACCCAATGCAATGAGTCATTTGACTAGTGCTTCCATGAACATTAACTAAATCCTTGACAACTTGAATCTTTTTTCCATTAATCATGATGCCACCCACTGGTCCAGTTGTGTGGTGAAAAGACACAATAGCAATGCACACCTTTCCTGGTTTTAAAGTATCCCCTTGCTCTGTTTGGACAACTCCTGATCCCTATAGAGGTTCCACATGAGCAGGATGTAGTGCTCTGGAATTCCCATTCTTCTCAAGGCTCTTTGTAGTTTGCTTTGCACCACACAGTTGAATGCCTTGACATAGTCAACCTTTCTGGCATTCTCTGCTTTCAGCCAATATCCATCTGACATCAGCAATGGCATCCAAATGTTTTCCAAATTATCTTCCCAAGTACAATGGAATATTTGTTCTATTTGAGCAGCAGTACATGGACAGAAAGCTGCCAGAGGTTCAGACTGGATTCAGAAGTAGTGGATATCACTGCTGAGGTCGGATGGATCTTGGCTCAATGTAGAGAGTACCAGAAAGGTGCGTACTTCTGTTTTATTGCATGCTTACCCAATGCACATACCAAGCTATGTATGTGAATCGTAACAAATTATTGATAGCCTTGACAAGCATGAGAATTCCTGAACACTTCATTTTATTTATGCAGGATTTATACATGGATGAGGAAGAAGTTGTGTGAAGAGACCAAGGGTTTAAAATCAGGAAAGCAGTGTATCAGGGTTGTGTCTTGTCACCATACTTATTCAATCTATAGAGTTAGCATATAATCAGGGAAACTAGATTTTATGAACTACAATGGGCTATCAGGATTAGAAGAAAGCTTATTAATAACTTTCATTATATGGATGAAACAATTTTGCTTGCTGAGAGTGAAGAAGTTCAAGGATTGCACCTTATTTTCAGCATGAATTAAACTCAATATAAAGAAGACCAAAATCTTAACAACTAGAGCAAGAGTAACATCATGATAGGGAAAAAATTGAAGATGTCAAGCATTTCATCTCACCTTGCTTAGTGCGCACCCTCAGTGGTCATGGAAACAGCAGTCAGGAGATCAAATGACAGGTTGCACTGGGTAAATATGCTATATGAGACCTCTTTAAAGTGTTGAAAAGTAAGGAGGTTTCTTTGAGGATGAAGGTGTGACTGACTCAAGCTGTGGTATTTTAAACTACCCATATGCATATGCAATTTTGTCATTGAAGAAGGAAGATCTAAAAGGAATCACTAAGTTTGAATTATGGTACAGGTAACAAATATTGAAGGTACTGTGAACTGTCAAAAGAATGCTCCTTAGAGGCAAGGATAGTGAGATTTCCTCTCTTGTACTCTGGGCTAGTTACAAGAAGAGACCAGTTCCTGGAGAAGTAGATCATGCTTGGTAAAATAGAAGAGTTGTGAAAAGGAATTAGACCTTCAACCAGGTAAATTGACAAGTGGCTGTAACAAGCAGCTCAAACATAAGATCACCTGTGAGGATTTAGCTGGAGCAGGTTGTTTTGTGTGCTGTTGAGCATAGAGTTACTCTGAGTGGGAAGCAACTTGAGGGCACCCAACAATAACAATTGCTGTACAAGTCTCCTTGAGTCTCTACTCAAGGAAAACTTGCAAATAATATCTAAATATCATTACGAAAATACTTTTACAGCGAGTCATAACCATGGCAAGTATCTCATACTGTATATAAATTTTAACCCAAAATGAATCAATAGCTTTTAAAAGAACAGCAATAGACATTCATACCAGCATAATAAGAAATCCTCACTGAAAATTCAAGTCAAGATGAGGAGAGGTTATTGAGCATGTCTTAAAGAAGACAAGTGCATTCTGTTGGTAGGAAACAAGGAAGAGTATCCTCCCATTACAAAAAAAAAATACTTAACAACACATAAAGAACCCAAGGGGAGAATATGCCTGGTACTATGTTTCTTTTGATTTAGTTTATATCCAATGTTTGGTGATCCAGGACATCTGCTGTAGACTACTGGGATTTAGACTCCCTTTTTTGAGGCATACACCATCCTTCAGAGACCACATCGGATGGACTCAATATGAAAGCCCCACTAAGTAAACTGGGTACTACCTCAAACTGTCCTGTAGTCCTTGGGTTTAAGGATGAAATGCCCCAGTGTGAGAAGAAGCAGATGACTGCGATCCAATGGGTACAGAACCAGCTGTCATTGGCCTTTGGTTAGAATCTTTTGTCTTGAGGGTGCCCAATAAATGGTGACCCCGGATTACCATATACTTACTATTTTAATGTCCACTTTGCTTCATCATGAAGCATATTTATCTGGTAGGCAAGGTTCTGCCAGTGTCAATTACTGAAAATTTTGCCCTATCAACAACCCCCATTGTTTCTGTAAATAATGTCCTATCATTTAAGATTTTTAACAATTACACAATTCAGTTTGTAGCGGGTCTATACTTGTATAATGTCCTTTTCTCAAGTGTTTCAATTCTATACTATTGTCGAAATTAATAACACTATCAGAAGTACCTTATGCCCCAGAGGGATCATTGATAATATTCTCAAACATAAAATGAGAAGGCTAGCTCGAAGGTGAACCAGAGACTTACATGAACCATAAATGTATGAGTGGAGTTGAGACTTGCACTTAATTTTAGCTTGAACCTAAGAAACATTCATTCTTATGACATGGACCTACTTGATGCTCACCCTCACTGAAAATATGGACGCTAGAGCAAATGGAAGAAATTAGATGGTGCTCAGCCATCAGAAAGAACAGCAGTTAGGACCTTAAAGTCTTCTCTTCAAACAAGCAGGCATCTCTGAGTGGCATCAGCTGAGTCCACATGGAAGAAGTACAATATCATGTGTTCTCCAAGGATTAAAATTAATAAAATACAAATAAAAAGGAAGGAATGGCATCAGAGCTTCAATTGCAAACAGCTGGTTTGCAGAAGTCAAAATCCAGTTTCAAGGTCCACACATGAATAGCCTCTGACCATAATGGAGGGATGTGAATAGTTTGAGTTATTAAACAGAGATCATGGTAAATTTGATGATGGTAGATGTAATTAGGTGAGATATAATATATTACATTTGATTTCTCTTTTGTTTCATTTTAAAGTCGTTCAGGTTTTTTTTTTAAAAAAGTGAGGGGGGATTTCATGGATTACGCCTCTGATGAATTCCTTCTGACCATAGACCAGGTATGAGTAGCCCTGCAGTTAGCTTAAAATTTAATACTTTATCATTTGATCTCTCTTTTAAGTCATTCAAATCTGATCTCATTTTAAATATTTCCTATGTCCTTTTCAATTGATGTTTTCTCTATTTTACATTGAAATGGTATATTTTTCTGTATATAAAAACCAGGATAGGCAAATCTATAGAGATAGTAAATGGATTAATGATTTCTTGGGAGTATAGCAAGGGAGGCTGGGTGAAAATGAGAAGATAATAACAATGAGTACAAAAAGAAGATAACATTACAAAATAGATTGTGGCAATGACTGCACAACCCTTCTTAATATGATTGGACTACTGAATTATATGATATGTGTGTTACATAATAATATAATGACGATTTAAAGTAGAGAAGAGCTGGTTTTTAGATACGGTTAATCATGCAGCACTATATATGGCAATGTTCCATTACTATTCATCAGGTTTTCAGTAGCAAATCTCTCAGAAGTGGATGGTCTGCTCCTTCTTTGTAGTCTGTTCTGAGTCCATAAGCTCCATGAAACCTGTTCACTTTGGGTGACTACTGATATTTAAAATATCACTGGTGACAGATTGCAGCATCACAGCAACATAGCATGACAAACTGACTGTGGGTAAACTCCTAATGGAGGTCAGAATTGATTATAAGCTAATAGAAGTAGATTCACTGCAATTGAGTCTATTCTGATTGATAGTGACCTTATAGGCAGAGCAGAATGGCTTTGATGGCTTTCAAAGACTATACATCTTTACAGAAGGAGAAAACCTCATCTGGCAGAGACCCGGTGGTGTAGTGGTTGAGTGCGGGACTGAGGCCCACTGACTTGGTGGTTCAAATCCAGCAGCAGCTCTCCAGGAGCAAGGCTGGGCCTCCCAGTCCCACCAGAGGGCAGTGAAGCCCCCTCCCCAAAAAAATCAGAAACAAAAAAAAACTCCTCTTTCTCCCATTGATTTCAAACTGCTGTTCTCGTGGTTAGCAGTTCAACTTTTACCCTATTACACCATCAAGGCTCCTGATAGAAATGAACAGTAACAGGCAGTTCGTTTCTAGTAATAAAGAATACCACAATTCATCTTCCAAATAATTTTTTATTCTCATAAGCAATAGTCATTTGTTTTAAATAAGTATATAAGTATCCTGTAGTAGTAATACTCTGAGCAAAAATACATTTGTGACACATTCCACATAAATATACCCTTAAGATTAATAAAACTATCAGTACATTTTTTATAATGATGAATATAAAATTTAATTTTGTTTATTCATGATGGTTATTTTTCATAAAGGACAAGTCAAGGGAAAGAATTAGATTCAGAAAGGCTAAGTGCAAATAGAAATGCATATTAGGATCCCAGCACATTATTTGGTAATTCAGACATCGTGGACGAATATAACTTCTTAATACCTTCTATCATGTACTTTTTGATACACAGTACAATGAAACCCTAATGTCAAAACACTTCTATTTCATTTCTAAGTATACATTTGACTCTTTTACCTCTACTGATATTGCAATATTAGACTAGAAACTAAGCAGGACACAACCCTGAGCCTTTGAAAGCTGCCCCATATTCCTAATGGATGTGCTGGTGATTTGGCTGGGAAATGCAAACACACACACACACACACACACACACACACACTCTTTATGTTCACAGCTTAATTAGGCTATTCTGGATTTCTTGGCAAGTGCTAGTTTTCACTCTCCTAAAGCAGATGGTTTCCTAGCCATATAGAGAAGACCCTTCTTTGTCAAGAGATTGCATTTCCAGATGCAGAACGGATACTTAGGAATCCCAGGGACTCTCTTGTAAACAAACAATTATAGGCTTTTGGAAAGCCTCAAATCTTTTGCTTAAAAGAGCCTAAGAAAGAATGAACAAAGTCAGGTCATATACCTCATGCCATGAGTTAATAACTCTTCTCTATATTTCCTCATTCTCCTGCCCTACCCCAAGATATTTTACTATTTCAGTCAGTCACACTTTTGATGTTACCATCATGGTTAGGACTTTATCACTACAATTACAATATGATTTCGCCCATATCTATGAATTCCTCTCTTGCCTCTACAGTTCAGCGATTTCTTTAACTTACCTCCTTAATTCTCTACAAACATGAGTCAGGTTCTTGGTTTTATGAATGTTCCTAAAGAATGCTTTGTTTTCCATGCTTGCACTTATCAGTGGAGTCAATAATAAGTCCAGAATTCACCTATTAGGACTCTTTTCCAATCAAAATTAATATTATTTTCATCTCAGTAGTTATGATCCTCTCTTTAGTATCTCTTTAGACAATTTAAAAAGTGAAGTATTCAAGATTTAAGAAAACATTACCTTATATGCTGCATGGTATAATCAAAATTCTCAGATCATTCTTTAAAAACAAAAGAAGCGGAAAAAAAAGTTCCCTCCTTAGCTGCTATCAATCTGGTTATAGACCTAGTTTTGTTTTGTTTTCGTTTTTTTTTTTGGGGGGGGGGCATCACTGCCCTCTGATGGAATTAAGAGGCCCAGCCTTGCTCCTGGAGAACTGCTGCTTGATTTTGAACTACCGACCCCGTAGGCCATAGTCCCGCACACAACCACTACGCCACTGGGGCTCAGCCCCTAGATCTAGTTTTATAACTGAATATGCATTTGGATAAATTATTGTTGATGAATAGATTTTCTGTTTGTTTTCTTTAGTTGTTCAGGAGTTTTTACCCAGCTGTCCTAGAAGGCATGGGTCTATCTATAATTTACATTAGAAAGTGGAGTAAAAAATCCTTAGGAAAAAGCAGGTGCGTGAAAGTGACCAGACTAGACCCAGCAGTGAATAAACAGTTGTTGAAAAAACGACTGAGAAAAAACACAGGGCAATTAGGCAACAAATCTGCAGGGCCTCTTAGAATACCCATTGTACCATCTGTTTCTACTGATTAGCTTAAACAAGAGACTTAGCAGCACCACTCATCCCTCCTTACCCACTGATTCAGAGACCTGGATGAAAATAAGACCTAAACAATTGAACGCTAGTGATTTGGGTAAGGAATATTTTTAAAATCTGCATGCATTTTGAGCCTGAGTCTTCCATCTGCTTCTCTTCAAATTATACACCACCTGCAGAAGGTTCTGGAATGCCATCTTCAAAGTGCCGAAGTCCTAGATTGGTAATAATTACTATGGAATTACTAGATATCAACTAGGAAGATGGTACATCCTTCATTCCCTCTGGTACTATCCTTTAAGTATAACCATAAAAAGTATAAGCCACAAAGTCAAGGGGAAATAATGTTTCCAAAAATAATTGGTAGGATTTGAGTTATATTAGAAGTCTGGCTGCTGGGTGGGAGGTGGGCAACCTACACTCATCTTTCTTGCAGATCTTACACTAATCTTTTTTTTTGCCTTAGTCTGGGACCTAATTAACTAAAAATGTACATTTTCCCCCCAAATCGATTTCAGCTTGTTATCTTTTAGGACTTCAAATGCCAGATGTCAAGAAAAGACAAGCTTGATTCTCATAGGGGATGGATTTTTCTTAACTTTCTAAAATTATTTCTTGTTTACTACTGGGTGAGAAAATGAGTCTCTCTGCTCCCATAAAGATCTACAGCCTTGAAAACCTGATATACAGGTGGTATGAGCCTTAATGGCACAGGGAGCTATACCAGGCTGCTAGCAGCCAGGACAACAGTTCAAACCCACTGAGTCGCGAGAGAAAGATAAGTTTTCTGGTCCTTTGGACTTGGAAATCCAAAGTAGTTCTACACGGTCCTACAGAGTCATTATGAATCAGGACTCACTCAATGGCAACGAGTTTAGTTTTCTGGTTTGGGATGACTTCGACATAACTTAATGACAGGGAGTGAAGTGGGTATAACACTCATCATAAATAATGAGCAGCCTATTATGTAATAGAAAGACTTTTGAATAAAAATTGGTGGGCAAAACAGGATCTAAATATGGTTCATATTTTCTCCATACTTTTATAATGACTTAATGTTTATAATAATTTACTTTTACTTCCTATCAGTAAGTTACTTCTACTTTTTTATCAGAAAGCTCCTTTACAATTCTAGATGGAAAATCGAAGGGACACAAGTAATTGTCTCTAATTATTTCAAATATTAGAACAATTTGCTTATATAGAAACAATAGCAGCAATGACAGCAACACTACTAATGATTGTAGTGACAATTTTATTTAATTATAATGAATAAGAGTGACACTCAATTTTTACTGCATTTAAAATTTTAAATAAAGCTCAAAACATATGAGACACAAATTCTTTCAAAAAATTAATTATTAAAATTTTTTAAAGTGTAATTATTTAGAAACCACTGTCAACTCTAAGATTTGGGACACAAAATTCCTGTCATTTTATGTTTTCTTTCCTCTGTTTCAGATGTCTAGTGGCATTAACAGATAAGTTTCTGATTGCTAATCTCAATGTCAGGGGTTCAAATCAGTAGGAGCACAGGAGAAAGTTCAGGTTGTGTGGAAAAATATAGCATGTCTCATCTTTTAAATAGCTCATGAACCCTATATAAGTTTGCTAGAGGTTAAAATTGGCAGCGGGGGTTTCCTCCTCCCTTCCTGAGCCAGCAAGTTATACTCTCTGTCAATAAGATTTGATCTGAATTCTGACTTGCCCCAAGCAAGAAGCAGAGGCCAGAATTACATATGTGCACTTCAAAGTGACAAGTCTTTTCCCTGGGCCACTGAAGACAACAAAGAGGCCTGTAAAGAGAAGCTATTTAAATAGCCCCATGTTGTTTTTGGGTAAACATTAAAATCAAACAACTGTCAAAGGTTTTTCTGACTTCATCTCAGTAGAAAATTACTAACTTTTTAAAGGTGACACTCTTTCCTAATATTTTAAAATTTTGCCCTCATACTTTTTTAGCCACTTACCCAGTAAAAATGAAATGCCTCATAAAAGTAAAACATAAATGATGGCAGCATGTTTCTATTTTTTTTGTTTGTTTGTTTTTGTTTTTTTGTGGGGGGCATCACTGCCCTCAGGTGGTGGGAATAGGAGGCCCAGCCTTTGCTCCGTGGAGCTGGAATTGAACCTCCATCCCAGTGGGCCGTCCCGCGCACAACCACTATGCCACCAGGGCTCAGCCCAACATGTTTGTATTTTTAATAAAACTTGTCAGGAATAGATTTCAATTTTTAAACCTACACATGACACCTAGTCGACCCCAGTGGCATTGCTGGAGGCTGGTGAAGTCACTCACAGCACTACCACCCCCACCACTAGCCCCATGGGCCACCTCCCGCCCTAGCCCAGCCGGATCCTTCTCACTCACTCCCCGCCACCCAGAATCCCAAGTGATATTTATTATCAAATTTTTAGGATAGAATACTATGTAACATATAGCTGTACATTGTTTACATTTCTTAGATTATATGAATATTAACAAAGCAGCTTTGTAGAATCTTCCTACATTGAATTAAATTACTAATAACTGTACCGCCTTTTTTTTTTTTTCCTAAATTACTACTTCAATCTCAGGAAAATTATTGACATTCAAGCTAGGCTTCCCAAAAATGTTTTTGTTGCTATAATCAGCTATCCTAATACATTTGTCTAAAAAAATAACTAAATTTATATTGAAACACCATGCAACAATGGTATAGTAATTTTGGTGTCACCCTCTCCCAGAGTGTCATCTGGTAGGAGCCACATCCCCTTCTCCCTCCATTGACATCACTGCTGAAGCATGTAGGAATTTGTATCACTGCTGCATTTTAAATGTCGACCCAAAAGAACAGTTTCACTAATGAAAGAATGAGAAAACTGTCTTAAATTTCTCCAAATCTAAGATGAATCAAAGGCACCCTGGGGGGTGCGCTAGATGACACGTGTGTCTGCTAGCGACATGTTAGCAGCTTGAACCCCCTACGTGCTCCTATGCAGAAAGAATAACCTTTTGCTCTCCTAAATATTTTTAGCCTCAGAAACTACAGGGACAGTTCTCTGTCCTATAGGGAGGTTTGCTATGAGTCGGACTGGACTAAGAGGTGGCGGCCAATGTATTTGTGTGGTTGTGGTTTTATTAAGGTTAGTAACTTAAGGGGTAAAGAAAGCAAAGGACAAGAAAATACATAGTCGGGGCTGAGCCCGGTGGCGTAGTGGTTGTGCGCGGGACTGCAGCCCACTGGGATGGAGGTTCAATTCCAGCAGTGGAGCTGGGCCTCCTACTCCCACCACCTGAGGGCAGTGATGCCTAAAAAAAAAAAAAAAAGAAAAAAAAGAAAATACATAGTCTTAGCAATATTTAAGAAATGTGTCATGAGTCATGTTCATGAAATTTAAGGAGATTAACACTTCTACACAAGTAGGAAATTCCCTAGTGATAGACATGACTTAACTATTAACCTATCTTTCCTTGGAATACATAACACAGTCAAACATTTACTCAGACCAAATCTAATCAATAGATAATACTTGATCCTTTGAAAAATCTCACAAATGATCAATGTATCTGAGTTCCTGGGAAGAAAAGAAATGCTAATTATAGTAAATCTGCTTCCTGTAGATTGAGGCAGGACCAGCCATTTACAAAGACATTTGTAAACATGCTTAATAGATAGAAGTGTTTGGTTAGACTTGTCACCTGTCTTTCAACATTAAATATTTTTAAGTACTCAAGAACTGGAAATAAGAGCTAATGTCAAGCCTAAGTACTACAGAGTCAAATTCCAAAGGGGGGATATTTGATAAAAATTACAGGATATCTTCCTAGAGAGAAAAAAAATCTATTTGTGCACATAAAATTAGCCCTAACAGAGGTGAACAGTAGTCCCTAGCTAAGTGAGCATCATAGCTTCGGGCCAATCCACTTGTTTGATATCCAATGAGTGCACATCTCAATAATCAGCTATATTTTAACTGATGTTTGTATTAACTGACTATCATGTCTCCAAAACTTTGTTTTATACTAATCAATGCCAACAGTAAGGGTCTTGTCCTGCGATTTGTTAATAAATCGCAGAACTAGCTTTGCTATGAATACCTCCAGGACTGAGTATCCAGGACAATTAAGAAACATTTCTCAAATTGCTGGATTTCCCAAGATAAAACTCTAAAACACACAGTTTAATTCAACATTAGTATTATTTCCTTTGAACTGCTCCTGGACCCAGTCATCATTGAAGATAAAAGGGAACTGCCCATATGTTTTAGTTTTGTTTTGGAATGTGCTTTCTCAGACTTAGTAATGAAGTCTCAAATATCCCACCTTAACCCCACAATAACAAAACAAACTCAAACCAAACTCACTGCCATCGAGTCAATTCTGACCCAGAGAAACTGTCCATTTTATTTTAATAGTTGGGAGTAAGAAGCACAAAGAGATGGAACTCTTTTCTCAGGCTCCTTCCCCTTGACTTATTCCAAGTCTCTGCTCTATATGAACTCCTTTTTAGAAGTTACTCTCTTCCTTGCAGGCATTCAGAGGTAGAGAAGCCAATGTAACCATCTACAACAGCTCAAGTGGTAGAGTGCACTGTCTGCATACTAGGACAGAAGGAGCAGGAATTGGCTTCCTAAAGAAGGAAATGGGCAGAAATTGCCATCAAGTCAGTTCTGACTCATAGTGATCCTATGGGACAGTGTAAAGTGGTCCTGTATGTTTTCTGGGTCAAACATTTTCAGAGAAGCAGACCATCTGCTCTTTCTCTAGTGGTCTGATTGGCAGGTTTGAACCAATGGATTTGTGGTTAGCTCATCAATGCTTAACTGTCCGTGGCACTACTCAGTTGCTTACTCCATCACTTCCAGCTGGCTACTAATGTATTATTAGGCGCAATTTGTCCTTTCTTTCCAAGAAGCCTCTGTTGTTGCTCTCATTAGATGGCCACTGCTCAGACTCATAGCAATGCAACATACAACTGTAGCAGAACAAAACACCCCATTCCTGCACCTGCCTCACCATCATGACTATGTGCCAGCTACCTGACAGTCCATCCCACTGAGTGCCCTCTTTTTTTTGCTGACCCTCTGCTTTACCAAGCATGAAGCCCTTCTCCAGAGACTAGTCTCCTCTGATAAAGTGTTCAAAGGTAGGTAAGATAAAGTTTTGTTAACCTTGCTGCAGAAGAACTTTCTGGCTCTACTTATTCCAAAACAGACTGGCTCATACTTCCAATAGCCAGTGGTGGATCCCACATGCTTCATCAACACCAGAATTAAAAGACATCGTTTATTCTTTTAACTTTTTTAATCATTGTTCAGTTAAGGTATCACTACATGACAATTGAAAATATCATGGCTGGAATCACGCTCACCTTAGTCCTCAGAGTTTTAAAGAGGTCCTTTGTAACAGATTGCCCAATTTAATATAGGGTTTGGAATCTTGATTGCTTCTTCCATTGGTGTTGCTGTGAACCAAATTAAAATGAAATTCTTGACAAATTCAACAACTTCCTCCTCTATCATGGCCCAATGCTGATGATTTTTGTTTTCTTTACACTGGCATGTGATTCACCTTGAATACTGCTGTCTTCAATTTTCAGCATTATGTGCTTTCAGTCCTCTTCAACTTCAGCAGGTTATTAAAGCCCTTCTTCAATCCTGATGTTGCATATTCCTTATATTGTCCAGTCTCTCAGGTTACTGACTATGGCTATAGATTAAATAAGTACTGTGAAAGAATATAATTTTGATGATATCGTTTCTGATTTTAAACAAGGTAGTATTCCCTTGTTCTGTTTACATTTTTTTAGTCTATGCACAGGTTTAACATGAGGACAATTAAATGCTTTGGAATTAATATTCTGTGTAATATTATCCTTAATTTGTTATGACCCACATATAATAATGGTCATATTAACTAGTCTTCCTTATAGTCATATCCATATTATAGTAACACTGACAACTAATACTAAAGAATAAATATTTGTGCTTCGGGGTAAATTTTTTTTTCAATTGTGAATCTGGTGGCTCTTGCTGAAATAGAAGACTTTATGAATGACTGGTTTAAAATAACCAATACCAGGTAGCCCATCTCAGTTCACTAATGCCTAAGATATTTGTATTCAGGTATTTCATTTCATTTTTGGCAATTTACAATTTTCCTAGTCATACCTCCTACATTCTATATTTGATTATTAGATAATTACAGTTGTTTCCTTTCACATTTAGTAACACGTCAGCAAGTGAAGCTTCACTTTGTCTGTATTATTAAAGTCTACCAACTTTTGAATCTTCCCCAATTATTTTTTGGAGTGCTTTTCAACCTAAGGTGCTCATCTTCTGGCAATCTACCAGACAATATTCCACTGCTGTTCATGTCATTTTCACTAGCCAACATTTAAAGAGATTTGCCAGGTCCTCCTTCCTAATTTGTGCTAGTCTGCATTCTCCTCTGAAACCGGCCTACCGTGGATGACACTGTTGGTACGTCACTGCTTTTCTCTGGAGGAACAAAGAGCATGAGACAATAGTGGCTTAACTTCCAGGACCACAGCGTCATACAAGTCACCATAGTGTGTCCAACAAATGAATGACTGGATGCCTGTGAGACATTTTCCCTGATATTTTTCTTTTGCTGTTCTTCTATTTTATGTCACCTCTCTTTCAATTCTAATCTGTGTGCTAAAGAAAAGGAGGGTGCACCAAAAGGTAGGCTGGCAGGGAGGCAGGGAAATAACCACTTTAGCTTTGCTTTGATTTCTGTTTCAAGTCGGTAATGACAGCTTTCACTCCACTGCAGTCTGTTCGGGAAATATACTTAAAAGGTATATATGATCGTTTTTAGATACATGTTAAGGGTTGTCTAATAAAAGGTAAATGTCATAACAGATGAATTCACAGTATTTTGAAAATATTTTAGCATTCCAAGGCATCTATGACCTGATAAAATCTAATTATCCCTCCCATACTCTTTGGAATTGCTCAGGAAGATGTGTTATGGTTAGTAACTGGTATATTAAACACCTGGCTTGACTTCACAGAATTACCAATAGCTGAATGTGTACCCTCTGAATATTTTATTTGTATTCCAACAGCTCATGTTAAGATGTAGTACTGATATGCCCTAACATGCATTGGTACCTGTTGACAGACCAAAAAAAAAAAAAAAACTCTGGCTAGACTTGAAAAGGTCGGCAAATAGAAAATCTTTTAAACATGCTTTGTTTGGCAATTTATACAGAAGCTTGGCTTTAAAAAAAGAAAGAGATGGATCGAAGAGAAAGAACAGTTTTCAAGTTCAAAAGTTTATAAAACATACCAGTATTTTACTATGCCAAATTCTATGAAAATGAGCTAATCCCCAGCATGCATTCCCTCGTTTTCAGACTAACAGCATTTTATTTTCCTTTAAAGGATCCTACCCTTTCCAGTCTCCACAGTGTATTTGATTAAAGTTGACCATACCCCTCCATTTCTATATACAGTTCTCAGTGTGGGCCTTGAGTTCTCTAGCATCTCCAAACTCTTCATTGAAGGTAGTTCAGACATTACTATCTTGTCACTCTTAAACAAATGAGAGAGGATTGCTGAGTATGTTTCCTCCAGGAAGTTTCTGGAGGAGACCCCTCTTCCCTTGAGGACTGTGGTGTTGGGCTGTGATGTGTGAAATGTGACTGCCCAGAGGGAAAGCCTGAAGTTGTCGGCAGTGAAGAGTATAGTCTGACAAGGCTAGCAACATTGAGAAAGGCAGAAGAATGAATCAAAGAGAAACTCTGTTATTGCTGACAAACAGGCAATCCCTAAGTTACAAATGTGAAACTAATGCCTAACCTGTAGTTACAAACACCTCACATATTGAAAATATTTCCACTGAAAAGTCTATTATATTGAGGTTTTAAGGTTCCTAATAACAAATGGGCACAATTTGGGATGTCCATGAAACATTATTATTATTTTATTACTATTTTAAAGTTGTTTCAATGTGTGTCTGCTAGTGTTTACACTTTTATGCTTAGAAAGCACACTATATATTCTATCCTACAACAAACATTTAGATGTTTGATATGCACAAACATGAACTGTCCCAACTTATGTATGAATTCAATTTAAAGATAGGCTTAGGAATGGAATTCATTTTTAATCCTGTGACTGCTTTCAATCGAAGCCACTGGATCAAGCTTTACCTGATGTGTATCATATGTTTGAATATTGCATTTAGGTGAGTAAATAAGTTCAAATTATTGTTAGGATAGTAGGGTTTGAGTTTTCAATATCATTCAACAAATGATTCTCAAATGACAATAGTCCAAGACATTTAATATGACAAATAGGCTAAGATTTTTGTTGTAGTTTGCTTGATTTTCATTAAACTTAAACATTCATCATGGCGCAGCGAAAGAAAGATTCCTTCTACTGAAGATGTGGGAAGGAGAATGGAATTACCCCCATGAATGTAAATATTTAGGTTTGACCGGGACAACATCTACATATATATTTGTCTATATCTATATTCATGAATACACTAGAACATAAAGGGATATATTTAAGTAAATGTATTAGTCATAATCAAACTCCTCAAAGGAGTGAGTCACTAGGCCTAGGGACTCAGGACCACAGTCTCAGGGACCATCAGAGTCAATTGGTGCAAGATAGCTCACAAAGACAATGTTCTACATCCAACTTTGTTGTGGAGTCAAGAGTTGCGGGGAGGAGACGAGCCAGTCAGGGTGCAATGATGAAACATACAACTTTCCTCTAGTTCCTAAATGCTTCCTCCCCTCCCACTAACATGATCTCAATTCTACCTAATAAATCTGGCTAGACTGGAGGATGTACACTGGTACAGTTCATTACTGAAACATAGGGAATCCAGGACAGATAATCCCTTCAGGACCAACGCTGAGATTGGCGATACGGGGAGGGAGGAGGGAGGAAGGGGTAGAAAAGGGAAAACCGATTACATATCCTCCTCCCCGGGAGATGGGCAACAGAAAAGTTGGTGAAGGGCGACCTTGGAGAGTGTATGACAAAATAATAATTCATACATTATCAAAGGTTCATGAGGGAGTAGGGAGCAGGAAGGGAGGGGAAAAATGAGGAACTGATACCAAGGACTCAAGTAGAAAACAAATATTTTGAAGATAATGATGGCAACACATGTGCAAATGTGCTTGACACATGGATGGATGGATGGATTGTGATAAGGATTGTGATAAGAGTTGTACCAGCCCCAAATTTAAAAAGTTTTCAGAGGCTGAGCCCCGGTGGCATAGTGGTTGTGCAAGGGACTGCGGCCCACTGGGTTGGAGGTTCAAATGCAGCAGCAGCTCTCCAGGAGCAAGGCAGGGCCTCCTATGCCCACCACCAGGGGGCAGTAATGCCCCCAAAAGACAAAACAAAACAGAAGTGTTTAGAAAATGATGATGGTAACATATGTACAAATATGCTTGATATAATTGACGTATGGCGTGTGATGAGAGCTGAAAGAGCTCCTGATAAAATGATCTAAAACAAAACAAAACATTTGAGTGCCCATCACAGGAATTAGTCTCCCTAACAGGAAAAAAAAAGTGAAGAAAGCAAAGATAAAGAAAACAGCTAATCCAAAGAACTAAAGAACCAAATATATACTCTAGCCTCTAGGACGCCGACACCAGGAGAACTGCATGGTACTGAGTTACCACGACTGACTGCCCTGAGAGGGATACTATGAAATAACTCTCAAACTGTGGAGACAAATGTGGAACAAAGCACAGAAAGCAGAAGGGGATTGTAAAGGGGGATAATTCAAAATGGCAAATGCTGTGAGAAAGTGGGAATTATGCTATTTTGTGAAGATTACAACCAATGTCATACACATATTTCATATTGTTGAATGAAAAATTAATTTGCTGTGTAATGTTTCACTCAAATCATAATAAAAAGTTGAAAATGTGTTTCCTTCTAAATATTGAAAGATCCTTTACTACTCGTTATTTAAAACTATAATCTATTATTAATTGGACAAGTGTTATTAATTTGTAATTAATTGGAGAATATCATAGTTAGATTTGGGATCCTCTAGTTTTACTAACATCTTTTACAGAATTGAATTTTATAGATTTAACTGAATCTTTGTATAATAAACAAATGAATGAAGGTATGAATGTACAACTAGAGGATTTTAAGGCTGAATCCCCCAAACTTAAACCCACTGCCATCAAGTCAATTCGGACGCAGATTGACCCTACAGGACAAGATAGAACTACCCCAGTGAATATTCGAGACGGTTAGTCTTACTGGAGCCCAAAGCCTCTTCATTCACTCACAGAGCAACTTTGGGTTTCAAATTGTTGACCTTGCAGTTAATAGGTCAATGCTTACATGCTAGATTGCCTGGATTAAATTATTCTGTGAAGCAATTATGTATTATAGTCCCTCTCAGCTGCAAACTAGTCATATTCAAAGAGCTTTGTAGGGTTTCTGTTTTTGCTTTGTTTGAACACAAAAGTAAAGAGCAGACTCTGAGAAACGTGATTTTAAATATAATGTTCCTGGTTTTCTATCATGGAACAGTTCATAAAAGTCATTTCTTTCGTGAAAAACAGGGGAAAACAAGTTGAGACAGTCTTAGGGTTCTAAAAATGAAATATGCTGTGGAGGTAATATCAAAGCCAAAACAAAACAAACAAGACAAACACTGCTACTGAGTGGATTTTGACCCTCAAGGTCAAAGCAGAACTCCTCCATAGTGTTGGTTGCAATTAAAGTACAGTTTCTCATATTCAGTCTAAGATTTACGGACTAGTCCACAAAAGAAAGCACAACTGAAAAGTACAACAAATTCCTTTTTAAGACAGTCTACTAGAATTCAACTCAATACTAAGTATTGAGAACAAGGGGCCATGAGATGGATGAAATAAAAAAAAAATTAACAAGAAGGGAAAGCACAAAATCCCCCACAAATTTCTCTCCCCATCATCATTTTTTAGCTATAAAACTACTTATAAGGAAATTTTTTGGAAAAAAATAAAAGCCTATCACTGGCAATGCCCCATCTCTCTGTGCACTCTTCTTCCTCATCTTAATGCCCGTTATTTATGAGCTCAGCTTAATAATATCATCTATTTGTCATTAGGCACTTACTTTGTAGGAATCAGGTGCTGAATGACTAAACTCAGAGAGATTAGGTAATTGTTCTGTAGTCATATGGCAGAGGCAAAATGGAGCTGAAGTCCATTTGATACTGAAGCCCAAATCATTCATCATTAAGCAACCCTGGTTCCTAACTCTGAGCAGCTTCTTCCTTGTTGTGAAACTCTGAGTAGAAATCAACTTGATGAGTGGGCAGGGAGAGTCTGATGAGTCTTTAGCCCATTTCTTTCTAACACAACCAAAGAGAACATCAGGCTGAAAGCCACCTGCCTCCTTTTCCCTTGAGGACCACACTGACTACTGTCTGATGCTGATTCTGAAGACAGAGCAGAATTGTGCCACAGGATTTCCAAGGGGTTAATCTTTACAGAAGCAGATTACCTATTTCTATCCCATGGTGCAGCTGGTGAGTTGAAACTGCCAACCTTTGGGCTAGCAGCCGACTGCCTCACCGGCACACGATCATGGCTCCTCCTACAAGAACAGGCATGATTGCAAAGCTGGGTAAGCCTTGGATACTAACAGCAAGTTCAAGGGTTCAAACTCACCACCCTCTCCTTGGAAGAAAGAGGCTCCCTGCTGCTGTAAAGCATTGCAGGACCCGATATCGGATCACCACCACACAGAACCAACTTGTCGGCAGTGGGTTTGGTGTGCGCTCTTCTTTGTCAAAGCAGAAAACAAAACAACACTGAAGTACTTGGTTGTAATTCTTACAGACCTTGGTAAAGGAATATATGAGGGGGCTTGGAAAAGTTCATGGAAAATGGAAAGAAAAGATAATGGGAATTTTCCATGGACTTTTGGAACAGTGTTTTATAAAATCAACTTCAAGTGGCAGAAATTTCAAATGGTTAGTAAAATCAGGAAGTGAAGGGAAAAAAAATCAGCAAAATGGTATGTCTGGACAGAGTGCGAGGAGAGGGCATTTCTCTTAGGAGTTTGACTCTAATATAGATCACATTCCTGTCTGCCCCCCCCCCCCCACAGTGTCTTTCCTTCATCTACATTAAATCTGTAAGTAGGAAATGAATTTGAGGAGAGAAGGGGTGGAAAGAGAAGGAAAAGGAGGGAGGAGGAAAAGATAAGTGGCGGAAACGATATGAGTACATAATTGGCATTTGATAAATTCCTCAGACCTTTATTCGCTATGTGATGAAACCAAGCCTGGTGCATGCAATATCATGTCGTCCAACAAATGGCAGCAGGGGGAATAGAAACTTCAAAACTCCTAAATCTCAAGCTGATACACTTTCCTTTAGGTACCTGAGATGAAAATTACCCATTTCTCTTTCTTTTCAGTTTAAAGCCAGCCCGAATGGAGACAAAGGGGACCTGGTGGAGACGTGGTAACACATTGGACTGTGAGCCTCTGGATCAGCAGATCGAAACCACCAGCTGCTTCTCTGGAGAAAGACAGGGCTTTCTTCAAAAGCAAACCAAAGAGTTACAGTCTCAATAACTCACAGGGGCATTTCCACCCTGTCCTCTAGGGTTGCTATGTGCGAACATCAACTTGGTGGCAGTTCAGTTTGGGTTTTGGAAAAAGGAAACAAAACTGATTAAATATTAATATAAACCCACAGGAATATTGCCAAGTAAAAATATCTCAAATATAACCAACTCCCATCTAAAAAGGGCTTCTACCATCATTTGATAAAATAATTTAATCGATGTATTTATTGGCAAATAATCTGTCCTTATGGAGAGATTATCAGTTAACCCTACCTCCGTTCTTTCCATTCAGTTTAGCAGCCGCATCTCAGTTTAATTTGTGATATCTGGCATTTCTAAGAACTTGGTTTTTTAATAGCATGTGAATTCTACAACCCCTGGATTTAATGGGCCTGCCCTTTGAGGCCAGCTAAAGTATAATCATGAAACAATAGGTGTCAATACAACTCTTATCAAGTGTTCAACTTCTACCTTGGTAGCACTCATTCTTTGAGAACTCCAAAGGTCAAACTCTTATCAAAAAAGCATACAGGCAGATAAACTAAATGAAGTTAATGAGAAGACCATTATCAAATACTCCAGAGAAAGACAATTAGGGGGCTCCCTTCAGAAACAAACACTCAAAGAAACTTTTATAAGGGACAAAGGGAAAAAGATGCAAACCTCTACGAATTAAACAAATAAAGATAATGTTTTAAGTTCATTGTTCTCTGAGTAAATATTACAGCAAACTATTGTCTCGGGTTCACTCCCACAATATTAAAAAGTGAAATGCCATTGCCTAGTGGAAAATTTAAGGGTCCAAAGAGATGATTGATCAAATAGGAAACAACGCAACCTATGAAAATTATAGTTGCAAATAAAACCTACGGGTCTGTTAGTGAGAAACATTAATCTATAATCTTGTCCACAATTACCCAACCTTTATTACTAAATCTAAATTAATATATGAATATTTGTCCCCAAAAACCATACCTGAGAGATTCCCTTCTTAGTATGTTTATAACTGACCTCATGATCAGAGCAATAACAACTTATCAGAAGGGAAAAAATTCAATATAATTTGCTTACAACTTTTTTGTAGGGATCTTTAATAAGGAAGATGGATAAAAACAAGAGAAGAATATGAAACAGTTTTCCCTCCCTCTTAGGGAATCAGTAGTTTATTTGAACCTGATTTATACCCATGGGTCAAATAAATATTCAGAGTCAGAGTGCTATCAAATAAATATTTACAGTCATATTCATGTACCAAAATTATAGCATTATTCTGACTAGCCAATAATGAAAAAATAATCTCATTTTGGTTAACTTCTGTTCAATACAGAGAACCTAAAAATAAAGAGGAACTTTTTTTTCCCCCATATCAGTCCTGTAAATGTTTTTCTAGCATGCTTGTATTATTTTTGCAAGCATGCTCGCATCGCCTGGTAGTAAACTTCAGAGGGTGTTGCGATTCCAAGCGGCTGCCTACAAACCAAATGCCATCCGAGCTCTGGCAGGCCCGGGGCCTCATTTCGACTTCTCTCGCCCCCTCTAGCGTTGGCATTGCTCAGCTGCTTGATTATCCAGTTACCTCACTGAACCAGAGCCGGGCTTAGTCCTGCCCATCTATGACATCACCCCCTTCTTCCACCACTGCGAGGTGAAGCTCTAACTTCAGACTTGGAGGTGGGCTGTGTGCAGTAAACTGGAATATTCTCTCGCTCTCCCTCCTCGGTGGAGGAGTCACCCGAAGCAGGGCCAGTGCAGCCTGCAGCTGCCGTGGGCTTTGTGTGCACTCTGGCTGCGGAGCTGGCGAGGGGGGAGGGCTCGGACTCCAGCTCCGATCCATGGGATTACAGCCACAGCAGCGGGGCATATAGGATTGCTTTTCCTGATCTTCCTGGTAAGTGTTTTCCGTATTCTACCTTTTGATTGTCCCACAAAGTTTGCTCGGTTACTTTT
>PVJH01021668.1:0-38143 GCA_004026705.1 Nesogale talazaci
GAGGAAATATACCCAATCTCAGTGTTCCCATCCAGTGTTGTGGTGAGAGTTATAAAGATTAAGGCTAGAATAGCCACACTAAGTAATTCATTACACTGTAGGAGTGTTGCTATATTCTGATTTTTTGAGATTCAATGCCTTTCTTAAATGAAAGAACAACATAGTTGTATAATATTTCTACCTTTAGTACAGAAACCAAGTGTGTCTTGGCTTCCACAACCTCTCCTAATTATTTTTCTGTTAACCTACCTTTATTTAATTGATGGCAATTATCATTATGGAATACTTCCATGAAAATTAGGTTACACAGAGAAAGGCAGCTCATTTTTATTTCACCCTCTTATTTTATTAAGTTTACCTTTAATTCCTTGATATAATACAAGCTAATAGCTATCAAACAAAGCTCTTGCCATCAAGTCAATTCAAACTCATCGTAACCTCAAGGGACAGAGTAAACTTGCTCTTACGATTTCCAAGCCTGGAATGTGTCTGAAAGGAGACTTCTGCATCTTTCACTTAAGGAGTAGAAGAGGGTTTTAGATCACTGATGTTCGCGTTAGCTGAGCAGTGCTTAAGCACATTGCCACCAGGGCTCTTTCCAAATAATAATACATAGAACTGACAAAAACAGGTTTGGTTTACAGAGAGCTGACTCTTGATGAGTGTGCTCATTATGTGGTGGGGACAGAGTTGTGCACGTTGGATAGAAACACCGTCAAACAGCCTGAGTGTTCCTTGTAATGTAGGCATCAAGCACAATTATCTGAGGGAAAGAAAGGGATCAGTTGGGGGCCACGTCAATGCAGCTTACTTGCACAAACTTGTCCTGAGATACAGCTCCTCATCCGACTAACTTGCTATTGTTAGTGAAACTACTTGGTCACGGTCATACAACTTGAAAATAAAAAGTATAATAAAATACAATGATATTTAAAATACATTGACTGACTTATGTACCAGATACAATTTTAAATGCTTTACATATCTTAACTCGTTTAACCCTACAATGTAGTTTCTATTATTTCCCATTTCATAGACAATAGTTTGAATAGGTGTAAGGTAAATGCCTCAAGGACAGAGAAGTAAGAAAAACCATTCCTTTGGGGGAGACTGAAGAACCCCGTTTCCCTCTTATCCCAGATCCCCTATTTATCTTTTAAATTCCAGGTGAAACCCCAGTTGCTACAGAATGCTGCTGTGGCTTCTTGTACCAGGCTGCCCTCCCCCACCTCTGTGTCTGCTTCAACCAGTGTAGCATCTCACATAGCACTGGGCACATTTGAGATTGTGTGTTTAATCACATAGTCACCCTTCTTGACCACAACATCCATGAAAGGAGGGACCCTGCTTGTTGGTTTGTTTCCGCCACCCCCCTCCCCCCCACCCAGTGATACCCAGTCTCAGGAAAAGTGCCTAGTATACCATGTGAGGGATGTTGGAGCTTTGAATTTAAGCTAGAGATTGTGGTCTTCTAGTCATAAAAATAATAAGTGTTTCAATTGAATACTAGTGGGTAGGTACTCAGAACTGACCCTGAGTCTAATTTGATCCAGAAATATAAAAAAATCACTTGAAAATAAAAAAGCAAAGAGATCACATAAACCATGATTTGAAACATAGGTTTGGGAACCAGACAACCATGACTGAGATCCTAGTAAACTATGTACTTAGTATATTCTGGGTGCAAGTACCTTCATCTTTAATGTGGGTTTAATTGCAATGACTCCTTAACAAGGTTACTGTGAGGATTATTCAAGAGTTTTATGATGGGTTATTAACCAATAAAAATTATCTGCCATCAAATCAGACTCAATGACTGACCCATGTGTATAAAAGTATAACATCAGTGTATATTCTCCATAGGGTTTTCAGTGGCTTGTTTTTAGAATAGAATTCCAAACTTTTTTTTCTAGGACACTGTTGTTAAAATAAACCAAGCCAAGTACATTTGGTTTGGTAAAATTCACTTGGCCACAGTCCACACCAATTCATGGTAACTCCATAAGAGACTAGAACTGCCCTTTCAGGTTTCTGAGACTGCATATCTATCTTTCTGGGAGCAGAAGCCTCATCTTTCTCCCTCTGTGTGGCTGAAGGGCTCTACCCACTGAGCAAGTGGTGAGCAGTCCAGTGTACAACCCACAGCTCCACCAGGACTCCCAAAACACCTGGGGTGCATTCAGACTTCGAACTTTTTGGTTATCAGCCAAGCCCACGATGTGCATGACCCAGGGACTCCAGAGGTCTGTTAGCATACAGTAAACAATGAACGAACATTAATTCTCATTGTACCTAATAATCACTGTCCTTTTTGCAATTAAATAAGGTTAAATCAGTGTGCCGGGGTAAGATTGTGCAAGGTTCGCAGGGCAAAGTATATTGTCTCATTGAGGTGATAGGAAACCATTCTTCAGTAAATAGTATCTGGAAATCATTTGTAAGATGACCTAGTGAATCGATGGATTCCCTCTCCTGGGTGTCAAAGGGTTCAGTATTCCTTTCTAGTGTTGACACAAGCATTACCACTGATCCATGGATTACAGCACTGGTTCTCAAACAATTGCCCAGAGCATTTTCTTAAGCACAGATTGCTAGCCACTCCATCCCCCCACCCCAGAGTTTCTGATTTAGAGAGAATAAGGTTGGTTTTTAGCTCTTAGGTGGCCCTGAGGTTGCTGGTTAAGGAAACTCATGAACCCTGAGGTAGAAGAAACCTTCCTCAAAGAGAAGCATGGTCTTCCTTATTGTATAATTGAGGTACAAACTGAGGTGAAATTAGTAGGACCAAGTGAATCCTGTAGAATAACATAGAGGAGAGAAAGGTAAGCATATCTGTGATCAAAAAGAATGAGGAAATATATTTAATAAACAAACATACACTATTGAATGAAATAAAGGGATTGGCTTCTTCTGAATATGACCTTGGAAGAGGAATGTATTCCTGTGTAAGCAGACAGACATTGGCCCTCTACTCAAGTATACCCCCAAAGCAAGAACAGTTTGTTTTAATAACCTGGCATTCTGTGATGCTCACCTTCCCGACATGAACACGGAAGACAATATAGGTGAGTAAGCAAATGTATTGGAGAAAGTTGATGGTACCCGGCTATCAAAAGATATAGAATCAGGGAGTCTTAAAGGCTTGAAGATAAACTAGAGGCCATCTAGCTCAGAAGCAACAAAGTCCACACAGAAGACGCATGCCATCCTGTGTGATCATGAGGTGTCAATGGGATCAGGTATCAGAAATCAAGGACCCAAAACAAAAAATCATACCTGTGTGAAGAAGGGAGAGGGTGGAGTGGAGTACTTAAAGACTATCTGTAAACGATGCGACATTGCCTGGGAAAAGTATCACAGGGAAGAGACAAACCAGTCAGGGTGCAGTATAGCCATGACAAATCATACAGCTTTCCTTTAATTCTTTAATATTTCCCTTCTCTCATCCACTATCAGGACCCCAATTCAACCTTACAAATCCAGCTAGACTGAACTTGTATACTGGTACAGATAAGAGCTTGAAATACAGGGAATCTAGGGCAGATAATCTCCTCAGAACCAATAATGAGAGTGGCAATACCAGGAAGGAAGGGGAAAGGTGGGGGAGAAACCAGGAAGCGATCACACTGATCAACATATAGCCCCCTCCCAGGGGGATGGGCAGCAGAAAAGTTGGTGAAGAGAGACAGCAGTTGGTGTAAAACATGAAAAAATAATAATTTATAAATTATCAAGGATTCATGAGGAAAGGTAGGGTAGGGAGAAATAAGCTGATACTTAGGGCTCAAATAGAAAAAAAATGTTTTGAAAATGAGGATGGCAACAAATGTACACAATGGGTGGATGTATAGATTACCATAGAGCTGTAAGACCCCTCAATAAAATGATTAATGCCCCCCCAAAAAAAATAAAAGAAAGAATTGATCCAGATGATTTGGTTAAACACCAGTTGTGATTTTTATTTCTTTTCACTAGACATCTTCCTCCTTCAACTAGTCTTTGAGTTGAGTTTTTGACTCTTGCTGCTTAAGCACATGCTAAAGGCTTTGTATTCCTGCAGGTACCACCCCCACTGAGAGGTGGCTTGACTGCTAACCAGTAGCTGCCAAAGTAACAGCAGGAACATGCTAGGCTTTTGGTATAATTAAGGAATAAATTTACCCCATTTGGCTTAGGGACAATTCTAACTTTAAATAAATAACCAGTTACTTGAAGGGAGTAAAAAGATCCTCAAGTTCAAAGATAATTGATAGAGACACATTCATTAAGCTTGAACAGGACAAAGACAAGGACAAATCATCTGGATGGCACACAGCCATCACTGGTGGCCGAAGATTCACAGAAACACGGTCAATTATATAGAATATGGAGAACACAGGACACAGTCACAAAATCCTGTTTGGTGGCAAACCAGCACATGACAGTTGCAGGTGAGATAACAGAGACCAGGGTTTGGGACTGGTACCTTATGGAAAATCATACAAGATTGGTCCAGAGCCCTCCAGCCCAGGCAGTCAGAGTATGACTTTTGACTACAAGGCCCTCATTTCTATTGAGTGGAGTCTAACTCAGAGCAATCCTATCGGCCAGGGAGCCCCTCTGAGTTTCTGAAATGAACATTTTACAAGACTGGAAAATTTCATCTTTCTCTGGAAGGGTGGCTGGTGGTTTTGAACCATTGAGTCAGAGGTTAGCAGCTAAACTCACTACAGAACTATGGCTCTTTCTTTGAATTCTAGTAAACCAAATTCCATCAAAGCACGAGTAGGCCAGTTCCGAGGGGCAAGACTGGGCTTCCCCATGCTGGGTAGGGGAGTGGTGATAGCAATCTACTTCTGAACATATGCTGCCGGAGGGCAAAGTTTCTTCAGCATGCACAATTAATGGTCTGAAAGAAATCAATGGCAGCTCACCCAATGGAGAGTTAAAAAATGGATTAAGAACTTTCACCCAAACTCCTAAACCCCTGAAATCCTAGTGTTCAGAATTTAAGCTCTGATCCTATTACCGAGAGAAACACCTTACAGACAGGTTTTTAAAAAGGTATTTGAAAGAACTTTCCCAGGGATGATCTCATCTGATCATAAGAATAGCTTATGGGACAGTTTATGATTAAACTCCCCCTATACAAATGATAAGATGAAGGCTCAGGAGATGCAAGTAAATTGCCTAAGATCCTGAAACATTCTCCCTCATCTGTCCTTCCACAATCAGTCTGTGTGAAAAGCAGGGTTACGTTGATATTTATATTGAATCTTCAGCCCTTCATCCATGAATGCATCCAACACATACTGAGTGAGCACCACAGATGTTCCAGGTATTATGTTGGGATGCTGAGGGGAAATAAGGGGGCAGTGAGGGACCTTGGTGGTACAAGTAAGTGATTTGCATGCAACAGCTAATGTAAAGGTGGGCAGTGCAAAGACACCCAGAAGGACTGCTGAAGAAAAGGCTTGGTGATCTGTGAGTGTCCTTTAAAAGTCCAGCCAGGAAGACCTTCAGGCGCACTTCTACTCTGCAACACCTGGGCTCACCAAGCCTTGCCCGGAATTGCCTTGATGATAGCTAGCAATGACAATGGGTTTCACTGGTGAACCGAGCAAGGAGTGACCGTTACCCAGAGAGCTTGCAATGGAGCTGATACAATAGAAGTGGTACAGGACTCATCCTGCACCAACGCTTTGCCTGGGAGTGTGAAGTTCACAGAAGTTAAATGGCCTAAAGTAAAATTATGAAATCTATCGCTGCAAGGGAACCTAGAGGACATCTAATGTCCTCCTCTCATTTTATGAAGGACTGAAGTGAGGCAGGCTGGGGAAATGTCTTGGCCAAAGTAGCTGTATTAGGCTCCTGTTATGGAGTATGTGACATATTGCCACAAAAGTCGAGGCATAAAACAACACATGATTGGCTCAGAGGCACCAGGGATCTGTCTTGGCATGGCACAGCACAGAGAGAACTTCTGCTTCCATCTCACGGACTGAAATAGAGATGGGCCAGATTGGGCTCTTAGGTGGAAGCTCTGGAGAAGAATCTACTCCCAAACTCACTGGGGTGGTTAAAAAAACTCACTTCGGTGGTTTCAAGATTGAGGTTCCTATTTCCTTGCTAATTGCTGGAAGGAAGTCAGTTGTAGCTCAGAGAGACCCTTTTCAGGTCATGACTCATGGCAGCCCCTTCTATATTTTCACATCTCAATGTATAATTCTGCCAACAGAAAGAGCTGTCTGGTTTTAGAAGGGCCCACATGGTGTGACTGGCTCCATCCAGAGAGTATCTTTATTTTAAACTCATCAGTGCCATGTAAAAGAAGCCCTGATGGTACTGTGGATTAGTCATTGAATGGCTAATCAAAGGTTTGTAGTTCAAAGCGACCAGCTGCTCCTTAGGAAAACAGATGACACTATCTACCCCCTTAAACAATCACAGTCTTTGAATCCCTTGTGAGCAGGTTTGTCCTGCCCCATGCCACTGTGAGCTGAAATCGACCTCATGGCAGTGTGCGGTTTACATTTTTTTGGTGCCATGTCAAAGAACATGAGAACCGTAGTCCCAGACTGTAGAGATGACGACCATATTGTGAGAATGTTGATTAACACGGGAACAGAGTCTGGTTACATAGTTTGGTGGTGAAAAAATGAGGAGGGGATATCCTAAATTATCTCTGGGGTCCACAGACTATATTGTTCTGAATCTAAGGATAGATAACAAATTGAAGCACACTTTGGGTCACAAACACTGTTATGTTCCTGATAAAGAATTTGCACAGGCTCTAGTGGGGCGTTTCTTCTGCTCCATGTGGAGGGAGCAGGTGACTGCACTGGACTGGGATAGGCTGAATAATCCAAGAAGGCTTCAAACTAGCTTCACAGGGGTGGCCAGATGACTTGACTCCCCGTGGCCTCTCTTATCACAAATCAGATATCTTATAACAGAAAGGATAAGCACGTGGGTCCATAAAGGACATACATCACTCCTGTCGTGTTGGGGGGGTGTCGTGGTTATGAGTTGGGCTGTGATCTGAATGAGCAGCTGTTCAAAAGCACCAGCAGCTCCATGGAAGGAAATTTAGACTGTCTGCTCCAGGAAAGAGTGACAGTCTCAGAAACTCACAGGGCGTCACTGTGAGCCAGCATTACCTCCGTGGCAGTCAGTGAGCTTTGTTACATTGGCCGCAGCAGATGTAGAACCCAACCAACTTCAAGAGAAAGACATGTTGACCACTTAGCTCAAAAAAATCTGTGGTTGCGGGCCACACTGGTTAGGTTTTCTTTGTTTTCCCATTGAATCCCATTTTTGCATGACAGTAGATTCTTCAGTGTCCTTGTGAGGAAAATAATTTATAATGCAGACAGAACTAGGTGTTAGAACCTTGTAAATTAGGATCTTTTTTAAAGCAGATTTATCGGGATATTTAGTTCCTATTCTGCTAGCTTCTTCCTTGGAGTATGTCTTTTTTTGGAGGAGTAAAGTCTGAGGAGTTGGTTAGGGGTGGGAGTGGGGCATGTCCCACAAGATACCCTTAATTTATTACTTAGCAGCTGTGTGTATGCATTGGGGGCTCTGGTGTCGCAGCAGCTAACCCACACCATGCTAACCTGTAAGTCACTAGTTTAAACTCATCACCTCTTCAACTGGAGGAAGATATGGTTGGCGAATCAGTCTTCATAATGATTTAGAGCATTAGACACTGTCCACCATTCTTCTTTGCCCTAGCAGGTCACCAGCAGTTGGACTGATCGACAGTGGGTTTGGTTCATGTGTGTAGTCAGAATGGGAAGAAGGGGCCACTCATTCATCCTCACACAGAGCAGAGCACCCATTTCTGGTCCGGTACGCCCAGATACTATTGAGTAACTTCAATCAAGTTTCTAAACCGCTCTGGGTTTTTTTCCCCCCATCTCTAAAATGGTCTTGTGATTCTGAAATGCAGCCGTTCTAACCCCACAAGCATCTCCCCACAAAATAAATGACTGCTTTGAGAGTCTCTGACCTAGGGCATATGGATGGGGACGGGTTGCAGTTTCGGTGACAGAAGCAGACGGAGTGTGGACAAACTGTTGTAGGAAACAAGAGAGGTACAGGGACCAGATTAACTCTGGTGAGTTCAAGGCACCTGTCTTCCGGGCACGGTGACTTAAAAATGACTCACACCCCAACCTTAATCAACTCTTTTTTTATTTACGGGAAAAGAAAGAAAGCGATGATGCCAAATACTGTGCTAAGGCCGCCCAAGGGGGCCCAGCCTGGGCGAGAGGAGGAAGATGCCTATGGGCAGCCAAGCTCATCCATGAACAAGGGCATGTGAACGTGCTGAGCCTTGGCTCCTCGACATAGCTTCATCCTCATCTTACCTCATTTGTAGCAAGTAGGGCAGTTGCCTCACTTTGGCTGATGTAAGGCAAGAAAATAAGAATCTCTAGTCTCTTTTTGCTGTTCTTAGTTTTTAAACTTGGTTTTTTTTTTTATTCCTTTGTTTCCCCCTAGGCTAGTAAGTGGTTTCCTGTTCAGAATAGATTCTGGAAGCTCAGGGGATTGATTCAGAAATAGAACTCACTTCTTGCAATATCTATGGATAGTTGTTTTTTGTATCTTTCTTCAGATGTACCTTTCAACTCTCCTTCTCATCCCACCCGCCAAACAGGGCCAACCACCACATACAGGTGTGGGTTACCACTCTAGAGATGAGTGCAGCCTTAAGGCCAATGACAACTCACCATATTTAGATTCTCCATCCAACTGTTAACTGGGTGGGGCGGGGGGAGGTTTGGAGGGGTGTTCAGAAAAAGTGACCTGTCAAGATTCTTAAAAAGCCGACAACAGAAACCAATATTCAACTTTACTTGTCAGCATATATACTTCATTCTTTCTTCACATGTTAAAATCTATAATTACTGATTTCAAAGGCACCTTTTGCTGTGTGAGTCTGAGAGGAACACAATAGTGTGTTTTCATGAAAGTCAATACGTCACTCTATGTTATAAGATTCACATATATGATCGTATCTGAACCTTGAAACAACTGCATAAAGACTGTGTTATTATTCCCTTCTGTGTTTAAGGAAACTTAGAAAGGACATGCAATTATTAGCTCAAGGTTAAACTTGAAAAGAAGATCTGTGATTCAATACCCTATCTTTTCTAACTGCAAAGCACACACCTAGCTCTTTCTTCAACAAGCATCATGGTGATGACAGAATTTATTATAACTGAGGAGCATGAGTAACAATGAGGGTAGGATTTTAGGCTATAATCAACTGGGCTGTTCTAGTAAGTGAGAGGTTTATTTTTACTGCAACATTTGTAAAACATGGTTCTCTCTCTCTCTGTCTGTCTCTCTCTCTCTCTCTCTCCTTGTCTATCTCTCTCTCAGTAAATGTAAGGCTTAATGGTTAGACATAACCCCTTATACTAAAACCTGTCAAGACCTTTGCATGTCCGTTTCTACTTCTGAGGAGAAAGCGCAGTCAGCATTATCTTCCCCATTTGACAGATAAGAAAACTGAGGGTCAGAGAAGACAAGGGATTGATCCAAGGCTAAAATAATAAGCAGATGGTAGAACAAGCCCAGTGTTAACTGGATCCCAAGCCTTTGGTCATGCCCAACTCACTGCACAGATCATTGATCCAGATAGTTGATATCCAACTTATTTGGCTTAAGGACTCCTTTTCAAAAAGAGGAATTATTCAGTATCTCCCTGGCAATGCAAAATACACTACAGCCCATAATCCACATCTGATGTAGGTATTCTTTGGCTGCACCCCCTGGATAATCACCCTCAGGAGACCTTATGACCCACTTTGGGAAATACTAATCCCATATGATCATTATTATATTTCAGTGTTAAGGCATGCTAGATTTGATGGTGGTTATTGGCTGCCTTTGAATTAGTCTCATGGGTCATGGAGACCCCAACCAAAGGAACAAAATAGTGCCGGGTCTTGCACCATCCCCATCATCAGTTGCTGTTATTGAAGCCTTGTGGTCCACAGGGCTTTCATTGGTTGATTTTGGCACACACACCACCAATCTTTCTTCTTCGTTCTTGTTTACACCAAACCAAAACTCATTGTCATTTTGTCAACACGGACTCATAGCGACTTTCTAAATCGGATGCCCCTGTGGGTTTCTGAGACTGTAACTCTTTAAGGAAGCAGACAACCTTACAGTTCTCTTTCAGAGCAGCTAGTGTGTTTGAACTGCTGACCTCATAGTTAGCAGCCTGCAGAGTAACCGATTATCCCATCTTGTTAGGAACCTCCACTTGTATCTGTTCTGCCTCATAGCAACAGGCAAGTCTCCAGATAAGGGTGGCTGGTGGACCCTCTTTGACTTCATAGCCTTTTGCATCATGAGTCTTGCATTCTACAGCCTGATGACCTCCCAGGAAGAAGGAACCACTCTTTCAGTCTTCCACCTTGGAGGGCTTTGGTGCTTTTGATGCTTGGCCAGCTCTTCAGAACCTGCTGGTTTCCCCCTTCACTTACCTCCCGCGTATCCAAGCTCTACAGCAAAACGCTGTTTAAATATGCAGCTGATGCTGCCTGTCACCTTCTTCTGCTCACAGACTGGGTAATTTTCAAAAGTGTTTCAGAATCCTCCCCATTAAGCTCTTGACAACCAAATTTTAAAGACCCCAATAGAGTTTTGCATTGCTGCTCTCCTCATTCCGTTTTTTACCCACTCTGTGCTGGCCCCTACTAAGAGGACCTTTGGCATATACTCAACAGTTTCTAATGGGGACTGATATCGTCAGCATGGCAAGGGATCACAAATTCTTCTTTAAACCATTCCTTCTTCATGGCTATGAGCCACCCAACCAGGCCCTGCAATCACTTGAAGAAGTCAGAGAAGGGACAGCTTGTTATTTTTAAATGATAGGAATACAAGGGAGAGGTTGGTTAACAGCTGACCATTTATCTAGGCAACATGGGAAACAAAGAATGGGTCTGATAGCCACTTATAATTTATACTAGCATATCCATCAGCTGAGGCACCTTTCAGTGGGGTCTCAAGCATTCAGGCAACATAGGCATTTCATCTTTTGCACGTGCGCGTGCACACACACACACACACACACACCATAACCCCAAAGAGAAAAAATAACAGTGCATCACTGGAAACCTCAAAACAACTGTTTGTCATCCCACCCTAACCTATCGTATATGGCACATACATTTTGTGGCATCTCACTGAATTACTCAGGCACCCAATACAATGTCAAAGAAACAACAAGGAAGAAGCAAGCACCATAAACAAAAGAGTAATTCAGAACACCAATTTCACTTTTTTTTATTATCATTTCCTTTCTACATTTAAATAAACACTCCTGGTAAGCAAATGGGAGTTATAGATGATAGTTTTCTATTTTAGCCTATATCATCTTTCCCCTCCACTCCTCCTTGGCACTCAATTTGTATGATCTTCTCTAAAATGCCACTGGCCTGGCACTGCATGCCTGTCTTAGGCAAAACCTCCAATTAAAATCAGCAGGGAGTTCACTTGAATTAGGAATCCCAGCCTGGGCTTCCCACCCTGGGTAGTTCTGAAAGGGAGATATGTACCTTTGAAAGCATTGATGGGTAGCTCTGGGTGGTGGAGCCTCTGTCCTCCAAATGACTAGCGACTCCATGCTGTGTCACTGGGAGAGCTGTCAGGTCTCCAGAACATCCTGCCTGGGAGGAAACAGAGTCAGCAGGGAACAATGAAGTTGTCTCTATGGTCCCAAGCCTGGTAGCCTGAGTTTTAGTAGATAGGCAAGGTAGGGCATGGTAATTGAAGAAGCACTGGTTTGGGATCAAGAAAGCTTGGCCTTGATCTACCAGTTCCATACTGTGTGACCTTGGAAGAGTCACAGTCCCTCTCTGACCTTCAAAGGCTTTATGGGAAGAATGGAAATCACAGGACAATCTTAGCTCATGGATTGGTTGTGGACAATTGATATGATATTGAGGTGCCCCGTGGTGCTGTAGGGGAAGGACTAGACTGGTAACCCCAAGATCAATGGTCCAAACCCACCCATAAAGATTTACAGCCTTGGTAACTCAATGTAGAGTCTCTGTGACTTGAAATAGACTACAGGAATGAAGTGTTGGGTTGGGTTGGCAGTGAGATTATTAGCAGTTAAAAAACATTGATTCCTAACATCAGGTAAGGACCCCAGGTCCAGATCTGAGGAGGTATGCTTAACATTTCTAAGGCTTCTGCTGGAAGGTTCCCTACTTCTTCTGCTCCAATAGTTTCTTCTGGCGTCTCCGTGTGAGTTTGCTAACCAGACTTCTGGATTTTCTATTTGGAATTACAAGTGCTGCCCCTTTCCCCGTATCCTCTTTCCTCATTCATTGTCTTTTCTATTACCACCTTCCACCCCCCATAAGAATGAGTTGGAAATCTCATACAACAGAAAAATGCTGATTTGGGTATAATGGAGTTCAGCTTTGGCTGCAAACAGTGGATGCCTTAGCCCTCAGGGACTAAGAAAAGCATTTTCGAACACGGCCCTCAGTGACTTGCCGTGGGGCTGTGTCAGCCCTTTGTGAGACCCTCCACTCTACAGCCAGCCTATTAAGTCAGCTCTTCTGTTGCCAGGGTTAAGGCAGGCTGTCACCAGCTAGCCTGGAAGTGGTATTTATAGATTGCAGTCCCTCCTGCCCCTGGTCCCCAGCCTCTCCTGGTGTACTTGTCGGTGAGCCCCAATTATCTGTGAATGGAGGAAAAAGGAACCTGGCAGGTCCAGAGGAAGCACAGAATGTGCTAATAGGCTCTTCAGATGCTCAAACCTTCAGAAATTTTCCATTGTTTCAATGTCTTTCTATTCTTGTGGCATGGGTCCTTCTTTTTGCTTGCCTTAACGTCCTAATTCTCCAATATAGTACACGACAGAAGAGTGAACGGAAGTCAGGGGCAGGGAGGCTGGCATTTGAGGGTGGGTCTCTGACAAGTGAACTCACTTCTCAAGGCCTCCTCGTCGTCATCTGTAACACATGAATGTTTGTGCAGACTTGTGTTAGTCCGGGTAGACTAGAGGAACAAATTTCATAGACACACATATGGATATAAGAAAAAGGTTTATATATAAGAGAAATAGGACATTAATAAAGCATTCCAATCCAGTCCAGTACAACTTCATAAGTCCTATATTAACCCATATGCCTACTATCAGTCTATAAAGTCTCCTTCTGACTCATGAAGTCACAGGTCAGTGGGTGCAGAATCTGGGCGCTGGCAGGTGTCTCCCCATGGCTCCTCGCTTCCAGGGCTCAGGGTTCATCAACAGCATCCAGTGGTGGCAGAAGCAACTCATCACTGGCAGGCATCTCCCCATGGCCTTTCCAGTTTCAGGGGTCTGGCTCCATCAGGGCAATGCCATGTGGCTTCTCTGGCTCCTCAGACGCTGCCATCTTATCTTGTCCATGATTCATCATCTCTGAGACTAACTCCCAACAACTGGGGAGATAGCTTCTCATTTCCATGAGGGAAATATCACGAAATTTCCAAGAAGTCTCAGGAGAAAGCCATGCCCACATAGAGGCCTCATTGGCTACTCAATGGCTATCTCCAGATTAACAGGCTAGACTCCACCCTTACATCTCAATCATAGAATTAACATAAGCACATGACTGCCACAAGACTGCTCAAGGAGATAGTGTGAAAAGCCTCCAGTGCTCACACTGAATGTCTGATGTACGTACAGTGGGTAGTCAATAGTTATATGCCCATAATTCCCTTGGCTGGTTTTGAGTTGGGCTTTTGAACTGATTCTGTCATGGCTAGTGAAGTGAAATTGGAACGGACCTAAATCTTGAATATTTAGGTAAAGTGGAATGATAACTAGGGGCGTGGGGAGAGGGGAGATGAGTTGGGGAGAGCCCTGGACTAGTTGCATGAGGAGTGCCATTGTTGTTTGACACCATCATGCTGGCTCTGACTCATCGTGCGTGCTACACAGCAGAATGAAATACTGCCCCATGTTGCTCTCCTCACAATTGCTCTTAAGATGAGAGCCACTTGTTGCAGCCATGCTGTCAATCCATCTTGTGGAGGGTCCTCCTCTTATGTTGATGCCCCTCTACTCTCTAATCCTTCAGAATGATGTCCTTCTCCTCAGACCAATCGCTTCTGGTAACATGTCCAAAGCCCATGATTTGAATTCTTCCCCTCCTTGCCTGGAAGGATCACTGGGGCTGTCAATCTTCCAAGACAGATTTGTCTGTTCTTTTGGCACTTTCAAAATTCGTCACCAACACCATAATGCAATGGCATTAATTCTCCCAAGAGATATTGGATCAGTGCCAGGACTCAGGAGTGCAACACACATTCAGCGTGGCATGGATGGTTGGCTGCCATCTTTGAACAGGCCCTGCTATTTCTAACTCTGCTGTTCACGAGGTTTGGTTGCTTTGCAGTCCCCATGCTGTCCTTATTTTCTAAGAGATTAAATATCTATCAGGGTGTTGACCCATAAGTTTTCCCCTTCTGCTTTTCATTTCCGTTCACCAACATTTTACTGATGCTGGACCATTCTGGTTTGGTTTCTTGGCCATAACTGAATAGGAAGGGCCGTTTGTGGAGCCACAGTGGCCTAGTGGATTAGTGGATGGGCTGCAGAACCTTTTGAGATCTGCAGTTCAGACCCACCAGCTGCTTTGCCACAGCAAGAAGATGAGACTGTCTGCTACCTTGAAGATTTACAGACCTGAAAACTTTAAGGAACAGTTCAACTCTGTCCTTTAGGGGGGCTGTCAGTTGAGTTTGACTCTCTAGAAGTGGTTTGGTATAGTTTAGGGGGTTTTGGGTTGTTGTTGTTGTTTAATAAGAAGAAGGTGCTTGATTTTGTTTGTTCATCTTTTGCCCTGGTTTTATAATTCTCCTGCAAATGAATTTTGGAAAAGCATAACAAAGTCCACTAAGCTTGGTGATCAGGACACCTGGTCACATCACACACAACCCCATCTCCCAATTCAACCTCTGCTGCACTACACCCACATCCTGTGTTTCTGAGTTCTGATGCATGAAGACGCGCCTGCATTTCTCTGGTTCCATCTTGCTCACTCTCATTTCATCCTGCTGCATTCCAACTCTTCAGAGCTCCCTCTCACATTGCTCCTCTGGGCCAGGCGCCATCTCCTACCTCAGCATCTCCTCCACCAATTCTCCTTGCTTGCCGCTCTTCCCCAGGCCCCACCCTTTCTCGCCGATTTTTCTCCCTTCTCTTTCCTGGCCCCGCACTCACTCCCGGCTCCCCCAAGGCCGCACACCACCCTCTTTCCGAGGCCTCTTGCTGCTGCCCCGTTAATGCCTTCATTGATGCAGCCCACAACCTCATGATTATTTGGAGGTCAGGAGATGCAGGTGCCATGCCTCTCACGAGTGTGGCTCAGAGGGCCTCTGTCCCTAAGCCCTCCTACCCGACAGGGCTGGAATCCTAATGCGCCCCCAGCCCCATTGCTAGTTGCAGCATCACCAGCCACGGGCATCTTTTTCTTTCCCCCACTGACGATTCTGCGAGTTCAGCCACAATGACCCATTGATCTGAGGAGAGGGGGCTGCAGGCCTCACAAAGGGCCCCAATGATGAGACACGAGAAAGGGGGTGCTCTCTGGGGTTAGAGAGTGCCTTGCAGATGGGAACAGAGGAACTCTAAATGGGGTATTGTCCTGTCACTTGGAGAGGGAGTGACAGGGGCAAGTGTGGGCCATTTAAAAGAGGCGTCAGATGGAGCCGTGCAATCAGAGACATGTGGAGGGCCCCGGCTGCTCACAAAAAATATCGGATGACTCATACCCAATATTCAGTCAATGTTCTGGTCAGGGAGGTGGGAGCCGCAGAGCTCATTATGATTCCAGCTCCATTTCCTGAAGGCTGGGCTTGCTGCTGTTCTCCAGGCTGCAATAGGGTTGGGCTCACAAAGCAGACTGGGAGACCTGGACGTGTGTGGGTGGACGATATCTGAAACTAATACTGCAGCCTCTGGGAAGAGGGAGAGTGGTGTTCCCCCTTAATGAAAAATGGGGAGAAAAAAAATTTTGACTTGTGTATTCATTCAGCAAACATTCATTCCTTTAACAAACATTTAAAGAGCCAGCACTCTGGGCTAGGTGGAAGGAGAGTGGACTGAAAGTTGCGGGCTTCAATAGAGTTTTTTGGATGTGATACAAGAGCTTCTATCACCTGGAGGTTTCGAAAGCAGAGCGGTTTCTAGGAGCAAGTGTATTAATTATTCCTCCATTTTCTCTCAGCTTATAAGCAATTCATTTAAAGAAAGGCATTCTGGACAGCCCTTTCAACAGTATCCATTTTCAAATGTCCCATATCATAAAATGGTTTCCCTCAAAACTCAGAGATTGTGAAATCCCTGAGAGTGTCTCTGTATCTTCAAAGCACTGGCTTATTCTCTCAGAAAAGAATACTTATTATTACATACTTAATAATTGCTCTACACCAGGCTCTGTGCTAAGCTCTTTAAATATATTATCTCACCGAATTTTCTCACCAGCTACATTGGATAGGCTTTATTATCCTCACTTTAGCTATGAATACCAAGGCTGAGGGAGATGGGATGCATTCTTTCTGGAAACAGAACTAAGCTTTGAATTCAGTTTCAGCTTGCACTAATGTCTGTGAGTTTCACATTAGGCTCTACCACCTACCCCCTAAGCTCTTGAGCGCGGCAGCTGGGGCTCAGCAATGGAAAAGATAGAATAGATGAGTGGTTAATACATCATACCACAGGCTGAACAATGTAAAAGGACTATTAACAACTGAATAAAATCAGGATCATATTCCATGAGCCATCATCATCATCATTACCATTAACATCACCCTAGCACAGTGAAGTCTTCAATATAAATATATATGCACACACACATATATATATTCTTGAAGCATGCTTGACATATGATGCATGACAATGAGCCAGGTGTCTTTTCTACTGATGAGCTGTCTGGCATTGAGTTCATCATTTTCCTTCTGCGCTTCAATTGCCACCTCTATAAAATGGAGGCTGATAGTCCTCTTACAGTAATGAGAACTGCTAACATTTATCAAACCCTAATGCCTACCAAGTTTGCAGCTGAGCCTTTACATATAGAAAGGCATGCCATCCGCACAACACGCCTGTGTGGAAGATAAGATTAGGATCATAGATGGACCTGCCCAGCTTCTCCTCTGCCCCTCTGTGGAGGAGGAAAGACTCAGGCCATGTTGAACTGACCTCAAGCCCTGAGCTGTTTTTCAAGTGTTGTTGTGAAGCCCAGGTGAGGAAATGGGCATGAATGTGCCCTCTGCAGGGAGAGAAGTGCTGTGCACTTGTTAGATAGTATTCAGAGCACAGATGGCCAAGAGGTGACTTGTACAGAAATGAGGAAAGATGAGAGACTTTTGTGCTGCCTGCCTTACATAGTCTTACCCAATCTTCACTTGTGTTTCATCCAACTAGGGATCTGTCTTCATTAGAATCCTTCATTGGTATTATAGGATCAGAGAATCCTTCTATGGTATTATAAAATGTAACCTGTTTCTATTGAAGTGCTTCAATATTACATAACCTCAATGGAAGGAGTGGTACAGGAAGTTAAAATATCAGAAGGGGATGGATTTCCATTGCTGACTTTCTATACTTCGTGGTGATCAGGCAGGGGTACTTGAGTTCAGGCACCCAGATTTCCTGTGCAAATTCCTTTGAGGCTAATGTCTAATAGGGTTGGAAGGACCTCAAAGAGCATTTATTCCAGAATCCTTCCTTTTCAAACGAGAAAATGCAATACAAGAAGGGGAAAGTCCTACAACTGGTTCCAGACATTAGAGCAGAACTTTTTCAAATTCAAACCCTTCTCTCTCTCTCTCTCTGTTTGCCATACTGGTTTGCAGTTTCCAGTTGCTCACCCTTGCCCACAGCCTCCCTGCGCGGGCCTAACATGCTCTGTCTTCCCTCTCTCCTCCAGGACAATCCAGCAGTGGCTCGCAAGGGTGCAGTCCCTTCTCTACTGCAATGAGAATGGGTTTTGGGGAACCTTCCTGGAGAGCCAGCGGAGCTGCGTGTGCCATGGCAGCACCACCTTGTGCCAGCGTCCCATTCCCTGCATCATCGGAGGGAACAACAGCTGCGCCATGTGCAGCCTGGCCAACATCTCCCTCTGTGGCTCCTGCAACAAGGGGTACAAGCTGTACCGCGGCCGCTGCGAACCACAGAATGTGGACTCGGAGCGGAGCGAGCAGTTCATTAGCTTCGAGACCGACCTGGACTTCCAGGACTTGGAGCTCAAGTACCTGTTGCAGAAGATGGACTCACGCCTCTATGTCCACACCACGTTCATCAGCAACGAAATCCGCCTCGATACCTTCTTTGACCCCAGGTGGCGCAAGCGCATGTCGCTCACTCTCAAGAGCAACAAGAACCGCATGGACTTCATCCACATGGTGATCGGCATGTCCATGCGCATCTGCCAGATGCGCAACAGCAGCCTGGACCCCATGTTCTTTGTCTATGTCAACCCCTTCAGTGGGAGCCACTCCGAGGGCTGGAACATGCCCTTTGGGGAATTTGGCTATCCACGCTGGGAGAAGATTCGTCTCCAAAACAGCCAGTGCTACAACTGGACGCTCTTGCTGGGCAATCGGTGGAAAACCTTTTTCGAGACGGTCCATATCTACCTACGTAGTCGGACTCGCCTACCTACCTTACTGCGTAACGAGACTGGCCAGGGCCCGGTGGACCTGTCCGATCCCTCGAAGCGGCAGTTCTACATCAAGATCTCAGACGTGCAGGTGTTCGGGTACAGCCTGAGGTTCAACGCCGATCTCCTTCGCAGCGCGGTGCAGCAGGTCAACCAGTCCTACACGCAAGGCGGCCAGTTCTATTCCTCTTCGTCAGTGATGCTGCTCTTGTTGGATATTCGGGACCGAATCAATCGCCTGGCCCCTCCGGTGGCCCCAGGGAAGCCCCAGCTGGACTTGTTCTCTTGTATGCTGAAACATCGCCTGAAACTGACCAACAGCGAGATCATCAGGGTGAACCATGCGTTGGACCTCTACAACACCGAGATCCTCAAACAGTCGGACCAGATGACAGCCAAACTCTGTTAATCTTGCCATTGACTTTCACTTTGGGTGTACAAACACAACCCAACAGAACAAAGCAAAACACACAAACGAAACCACAGAAATGTGTCAAATGTAATTAATCGTCAAAGAAAAGAAAGAAAACCTTCACGTGTTGGAAACTAAAACGTTCTAGCAACTGTATAAAACCGTTGGGCATGTTTGTTATTTCTATACTCTGTCAGGAAGAAGGGTCTCCGCCTCTCGTGGAGCTTTAAGGGTGTCGCTTCGTAGGCCTCAGGTGCTGTCTGGAGGGGGGAAAAGGGGAAGAGCATATGCAATGAATTGTAAAGATCTCTGCTGTGCAGGTGCTAAGATTAAAACCTAAAAGAAAGAGAGATATATGTAATGTACAACTGACACTGCCATTTTTCCTTGTGGGAGGAAATGGACGTAGATAAAGAAGATATTTCTTCGGTTAAGATTTCTTCCCTTTCTATGCTTCCTTTTTTGTCGTTCTTTTCCATCTCCTCATCCACAGAACCCAGGGTATGATGTCAGCGCTCTCTCACCCAGATGAATAAACTCAAGCAATTTAAGACCAGACAGTAGAAAGGCTTGGGCGGAAGGGAGACAAACACATAATCATAAGACATTAAAATGAACAATACAGAATCTTAGATGTCAGCTCAGCAAACTCCTAGGTTTCATTGGAGACCGGCCCAGGAGAGGAAAGCCATGCCTGGGGTGACACTCAGAGTTACTGCTTGAGCGAGGATGTGACGTTATACTTCCGATTCCTTCTAAATCACGCTGGTGCTTTGCCCTCCAATCAACCTGTCAAGCTATGAAGTAATTTTCAGTCTCAGGTTGTTATGATAGCTTTCCTCTTTTCCCACCTTTTTTCTTTTTGCTCCCAGAAAGCAAGAAACCCTTCCAATCGATTTTTTATAATCAAAAGAAATGGTACATGGTTTTGAAGAATACTCTTTTCCATGAAATATAAAATTCTACTTTGAACAAAATGAATGGTCAAAATAAAATAAAAATAGGGTAGGTCTAAATAGTGCCTTGCACTAACAGAGGGACTTCCTCCACATTTAAAATAGTAGTCCTTGGTTAATGCAGAGTATGTGTGTGCGCACACACATTCCCACAACCACACAGACACAGTCGCTTCTTTGGCATCTATGAAAGGCGAGAAGCCAAAGTGTGCAGCTTGAGGGTTAACTTTGAAGAAGACACTCAAGAAAGGAAAGTTATTCCAAGCCCAGCTGTACAGGATTTGGGGAGATGTTATGCCTTGGTCTCTGAGTACATTATCTCTTTGCTAAGGTAATATTTGCTAGAAGTGCTTCCTGAATATAAAATAAAATCTAGAGAATTTTTTGCCAAATGCAAGTCTCCTTTTCAACAACAGAAGGAAGCCACTGCTGTTCACTAAGTGCACAGACCTGGGGAGAAGAGGGTAATTAACACTCTCTCCCACATTCCTTCAATTCTTCTTTCACTAAAGGACAACAACAGCTCTCATTCCACATTGTGTTGTCAATCTGATCTCATTAGTAGCGAGCCCTGACCTACCTTGTCCAGCTTTTACGTACCCTGAACTCCCTGGTTCCACTCATGCATTCATCCCAGGAATGCTGTCTGCGGTAAAACACCAAGACTTATCTCAGAGGACACCAGCATCTATGATGGTATGCCATAAAGAGAATACCATCATCGATGCCATTTGTCTTAAGGTGCGAGCACTTCTGAACATAACCCAGAGAAACCAAGCTCACTACTTCCAGTCCTCGCTGACTCATGGCAGCTCCCTAGGGAAATGTGGAACTACCCTGTGGTTTCCAAGACTGTCTCTTGCAAGAGGAATAGACAGCCTCTTCCTTCTTCTGAGGTGGGACTGTTGAGTTCCAAAGGCTGACCTAGCGAGGAGCAACCCGATGCATACCTGTTATGCTACCAGGGCTCCTTCTGACTCATGGCAACCATTCAGGAGACTGTAACTCTTGATTGTAGTAGAACGTCTCCCTCGGAGTGACTGCTGCTTTCCAGAAGCTCTTCTTATGGCCAGTAACCCAATATGTCATTCATGTGTCACACCACCAGGCTCCCCTATACATGAGGTGAGAGATTATACAATTTATCTAATGGTGAACCTCCACCACCCCACCTAAGACAGTTAAATGCCACCTTTGAAATTGTAGTATGAATTAGCACATGTTTTTGATACCAGCTTTAACATGTATTATGTACTTGACACTACATACATTTGTGGGCCTCTGATTTGGAGAGGATTCAGTGTTCATCTGGGCTAGAAATTGTTTATACCACAGATCACATAGTAGGTCATCTACAAAGCATAAGAGTTTGCAAAGAGCATTTAAATCATCAAATATTTCTGAAACACCCTCTGTATGAAGGAAATATGTCAGAATACAAACATTTATAAGGAAATGGTGTGTGTGTTTGATCCAGTCACATACTAATGAAACAGACAGACAAAGAAAACCAAATACAGATGATGAAGTCTGTCATGGAATCAGGAACACACAGAGTAACCCTGAAGAAAATATTAATTCTGTTCATGGACTTGAGAAAGAATTTATGGAAGGGGAAGGGTCATGCCAGGTCTTGAAAAGTAAAGAGAATTTGGTCAAGGAGCAGATAATCCCAAAGAACAGTGCCTACAATATCACAATGTAGTAAATCTGTATGAAGCTTGTGAAGGTCAGTTGTAAGAATAAGAAAAAGATAATATTTTATTTTATAATTTTAATCATAATTTAATCATTTTATTGGGACCTCACACAGCTCCTATCACGATACACACATCCATCATGTTAATTTGTACATTTGTTGCCATCATCATTTTCAAAACATTTTCTCTCCATCTGAGCCCTTGGTATCAACTCCTTTTTCTCTTCCCCCCCCCTTCTCCCTCTCTCATGAACCCTTGATCATTTATAAGCCATCATCATTTTTTTACATCTTACACTGACTAATGTCTCCCTTCACCCAGTTTTCTGTTGTCTGTCCCCCAGAAAAGGGGTATATCCGGCATCAAAGACCCAGAACAAAAGCAAATCATATCAGTGATAATGAGGAGGAGTGCAGAGTGGAGACCCAAAGACCATGTGTAGACAATCTGACATCCCCTTACAGAAGGGTCACAAGGAAGAGATGATCCAGTCAGGGTGCAGTATGCACTGATGAAACATACCTTTCCTCTAGTTCTTTGAGGATCCCCCTCCCCCAGCCCACTATCATGACCCCAATTCTACCTTACAAATCCGACTAGTACAGAGCATGTACACTGGTACAGAGAAGAGCTGGGAACACAGAGAATCCAGGACAGATAAACCCCTCAGGACTAACAATGAGAGTAGCAATGCCAGGAGGGTAAGGGAATGGTGGGCGAAGAAAGGGGAAGCCAATCACAATGAAATAGATGATATTTTATTCTATTTTTTTAAATTTTAAATTGGATTGGGGATTATATTTCAGGTCATCCATTTAGTATTCATTAGTTTAAACTACTAATGAGCCACCAGCCTAGCTCACCCCCCAGCTCTCCCCCACCACCACACACACACACACACACACACTAGTAGTTTACACTTTCTCCAAGTTAACACTCATCACCAAACTAGCCCATTGCTGTCGGAAGACAACATTTTAGTAAATATTTTGGCTCCAATGGGAGGTGGAAATACTCATACATAATCTTTGTAACATGAAGTATAGTTTTTAAGTTTGGTTATTTTCTGGTTGCCTCTCTTCCTTTCCCCTTTCATCTCTTCCTTCCAAGCACTCTCAGAAACCCATAGTATAATGACATCTCATAATTGAACAGCACTTTATGGATGGCAAGGCCATCTCTTATGCACTTTACTACCTCTAATCCTTATCATAATTAAATTAGGGTCTTCAACCTGAGCTTTCCCCCACACTTCATCAACTGTATGTGTGAGGGAAAGGCTTCTTCAATTCACCTTGAAAACACTAACTCAGTTATTTTTTCCTGCAAAGAGCATACAGCAATTTTTAATGATTGGAAAGGTCAAGGAATAGAGAAATTTTCAAGGGGAGAGAAAGAGTCAGATATCAAAATATTTATTCTAAGGTGAGAGGAGAACACCTGGCTATTATGGACATACAAGTCTTTGGATTTTCAAATGCCTCCCACTTGGGCTCTTTGAGCTAACCATGTTCCCTTCCAGCTGTGAGGAAGAGAAGCCTGAAGCCTTTGAGTGAGATTTTAATTCAATTACTGTCTTACTGGCTTGACGCAGTAACCAAGGACCTATGGTGTCTGATTAATATGCTGATGCTAAGGCACAAGAGTGAACAGAATGCCCATTTGGATAAGGCCTGGCAGCAAAGCATGGCATTGCTATGGAAACCAGAAAGGGCCATTAATTAGCTATCAAATAAAATCATTGGAAAATTCTGGACCTTGGCATATCTGACCCCTTCAAAAAGGAGGGCAAGAAGAAGATCACAATAACAGTAAGGTTCTCTTTGGTGATTAAAATCATAATCATGTAGAAACTATATATCACAACATGGAAGAAAAGAGTAGGAAATAAATGGGCAAAATTGAAGGAAAGACGTACAATTTTTCAAGCCCAAGAATGTCATTTGGAATCAGAAGCAGCTTGTTGAGTTATCTATGTTGATAAAGTTATCTCAGTCACAGACACTTTTTTTTTCTATTCTCTGCTCTGTAGAACCAAGATGAGAAGAATAATATTGATCTCAGATCAGGGGAAGGGACCACTGAGCGCATAGGAGTTCAAAAAGGAGTCTTAAAAGATATATCTTTAAAATGAATGCAGGAAAGAAGATAAAAAGAACCACTGAAGTAGAAGAACATATCGATGGAATGACAAAATTTACTACACAGATAATCACTATAAATATAAAGGAACCCAACTTGGTAAAAAGAGGCTACCTGATGACATTATATGTATAAAAAGTAAAAACAGAAAACTGGAACATAAAAGAATGACTAAAGACATAAGGATGATGAATAAATAAAAGGAAATGGATCTGATACACACTGTCACCAATGTGATTTGTCCTATAGGGACTATATATGCATACACACATAAATACATATATACATACATATATATACATACAAATCAAACACACTGCCATTGAGACAGTTCTGACTTGTGGGTAACCTTATAAAATTGTTCCTTTTGGTTTCTGAGGCTCCAAATCTTGACAGGAACAAAAGATTTTATCATATGTCTGCAGAGCAGGAGGTGGCTTTGAACTGCTGACTTTACAGTTAGCAGCCTAGCACAGAACCCACTAAATAACCATGATTTCTTGCAATCCCAAAGGGCAAAGTGAAAGTGTTCCATAAGCTTTTCAAGGCCATAAATCATTTACAGAAGCTGATTGTCATACCTTTGAAGCATATTGCTATGTCTTTCTCCTGGAAAGTGGCTGATGGATTCAAACTACTGACCTTTCAATTAGCAGCAGGTAATGACCTACTGTGCCAACAGGAATCCTTGTAAGACTGTTCCCTTGTAATACTGCTACTGAGTGCCTTTCAAATCTTAGCAACCCTTCATAAGGCTTCTGAGACTGTTGATCTTTATAGGAGTAGAGCGACTTATCTTTCCCCCTCAGGGTAACTGGTGGGTGTGAGCTGCCCACCTTGCAATAGCTGACCCAGGGCCACATCAGTGTTCTGTTGTAAGACTTTAACAGCAGTCAAAAGAGACTTTAATGAAAGTTAAAGAGGGTTACTATATCATTGAGAGTGAAGTAGACTGGACAAATAAAATCATGGACTCTGTGTTAGTCTAGATACACTAGAGAAACAGATTCATAAATACCCCTATGTGTCTTAGAAATAGCTGCATACAAAGAGTAATTGTACATTAGGAAAATTTCCCAGTCCAGCCCAGATCATGTCCTAAGTTCTATAATAATCCATAAAGTTCTCTTCAGACTCATGAAACACATACAATGATAATGAATGCAGGAAGATCACAAGCCAATGACTGGAGTGTCTTGTGGATCCAGTGGCAGTGAAAGCATCTCCACACTGGTAGGGGTCTTCACGTGGTTCTTCCAGCTCCGAGAGCTCTGGCTGTATCAGGGTAGCTTCACATGGCTTCTCATCAGAAATGTCTGCCAGGGAGAAAATCTGTGTCCTGCCTTCCGCAAGCTATTTATCTCCTTAGTACCTCCCAATGAGGTCATAAAGCTATGACTAGACTGACAGGTTAGACTCCACCCCTTGACTCTTAAACCTCTTAAATTGACAACAGATTATGTAACTGCCATAGACTCTAAGGGTCTGTGTTTGTTTTAAAGAGCGATCTCGTGCTGGTGCTGTAGTTGCTAACTGCAAGGAAGTTAGTTCAAATCCCCCAACTTCTCCTTGAGCTAAAAAAATAAAATTACATTATCTGCTCCCAAAAAGATTTACAATCTCAGAACCTTGAAAAGGGCAGCTATGAGTTAGAGTTGATTTATGGCTCTAGGTAAGGACTAAAGGAGGCTTTCAGGACAATCTAACCTAATCCAACAAACAAGAATTATCTCCATGATGTTTTCACAAATGGCCTATAGATATTTACATATGATGCCTATGGCTTTCCTTATTTTGATCTAGCCTAGGTTTTCTACCCCCATAAACAGTAGTCTCAGAAACTCACAAAGGCAGCTCTACCCTGTCCTTTAGTGTCCCTAGGAGTCAGTGTTGAGTCGATGGCAGTCATTATCTACCTACCAGTCATTGATCTCAGTTCTTCCTCTCTCAATGTGTGTGCAGGCAATATTATATAAACTATGTATATATGTGTGTACATCATATAAACTCAAGCATAAGTCAATCCAAATATCCATTAGGACACCTCATTTTACCACAAAATAGTGCTAAAATGTACTGAAAACTCAACTTATAGTTAAGTATATGCAGTATATAATTGTTATTAGATGCCATCAAATCAGTGCCAACACATGGTGATACCTTCTGTAACTCAGTGAAACCTTACTTGGTCGGCACCCTCCTCAGCAGAGGAAGTATGAGTCCATTGTCCTGTACTTTGGCACGGCTGTGAAGCAGTTGGGTCTTACTGGGAAAGTTGTTGGTTCAAACTTCCCTAGTGAATCCACAGGAGAAATAAAGTGGTCAATAATTTCTTGTAAAGATTATAACCAAGAAATAGGGTTTGAGCAATTTTTAAAAATTGTTTTATTGAGGGCCTGTACAACTCTTATCACAATCCATCCATGCATTATATATCAAGCACATTTATATATTTGTTGCCCTCTTCATTCTCAAAACATTTGCTTTCTACTTAAGCCTTTCCTTGGTACCAGATGCTCATTTCCCCCCCTCTCGCTCCCTGTTTCTTTATGTACCAATGATGATTTATAAATTATAATTTTTTCATCTCATACACTGTTCAATGTCTCCCTTCACTCTCTTTTCTATTGTCTATCTCCCCACCCCCACCCCCACCAGAGGATATATGTAGATGCTTATAAGTGGTTTCACTTTCTACCCCACCTTCCCTCTACCCTCCCAGTATTGCCACTCTCACCAATGGTCCTGAAGGAACCATCTGTCCTAGATTCCCTATGTTTCTGCTTTCTGTACCAGTGTCCATCCTCTGGTACAGCCAGATTTGTGAGAGAATTGGAGAGAGGGTGTGTGAGGAGGAAGTATTTAAGAACTAGAGGAGAGTTGTATGTTTCACTGTTGCTACACTGCACCCTGTCTGGATTGTCTCCTCCACACTTCCCAACTGAATGCCCAATTGTCTACAGGTGGGCTTTGGGTTCCCACTCCACACTCCCCCTCATTCACAATGACATGATATTTTTGTTCTTTGATGTTTGATCCCTGGTCCCTTGGACACCTTGTGATCACACAGGTTAGTGTGCTTCCTCCATGTGGACTTTTTTGCTTCTGAGTTAGATGGCTGCTTGTTTACCTTCAAGCCTTTACGACCCCAGAAGCTTTATCTTTTAATAGAGGGACACCGTTAGCTTTTTTCACCACGTTTGCTTATACACACAATTGTCTTCAGTGATCCTGCCAGGAAGGTAAGTATCGTGGAATGACAATTTAATAGAACAAAGTGTTCTTGCATTGAGGGAGTACTTGAGTGGAGGCCTTAACACTAAACCTATAAATATTCACACATAGATCTATTTCCCCATCATCATCTATAAATATATTTATACATGTACCTACCTGAAATTAGACCTCTATAAATACCCCTTTTCTCCTATTTCTTTCCTCCATTTCCTTATACTTCCCTCCTGTTCCTCTATCATACTAAGTCTTCATTTGGATTTTAGTAATTTCTCTCAATTACATTACCCTCCATCAATCCCTACCAAGCCCCTCACACCTACGTTTCCACTGATTTTGGATCACTTGTACCCTTCTAAAGCACCTGGAGTCTTAAACGCTTGAAAGTAAACAAATGAACATATAGCTGAGAACCAAAGCCCACATGGAAGAAGCACACTAGCCTGTGTGACTACGAGGTGTCAAAGGAATCATCTATCAGGCATTAAAGAACAAAAAATCATACCATTGTGTGTCCACTTTCCTGATATGATTGCTGAAGACAAATGTGTGCATAAGCAAGTGTGGTGAAGAAAGCTGACGGTGCCTAGCTTTCAAAAGATATAGCATCTTGAGTCATAAAGACTTGCAGGTAAACAAGCAGCCATCTAGCTCAGAAGCAACAAAGCCTACATGAAAGAAGCACACCAGCCTATGTGACCACAAGGTGTTGAAGGGATCAGATATCAGGCATCAAAGAACTGAAAATCATAACATTGCATGCCCACCTTCCTGATATGATTGCTGAAGAAAAGTGTGTACACAAGCACATATGGTGAAGAAAGCTGATAGTGTCAAGCTTTCAAAATATATAGTGTCTTGAGTCTTAAAACTTTGAAGGTAAACAAGCGGCCATCTAATTCAGAAGCAACAGAGCCCACTTGGGAGAAGCACACCAGACTGTGTGACCATGAGATGTCAAAGGTATCAGGTATCAAAGAACCAAAAATTACATCATTATAGATGAGGAGGAGTGCAGGTTGGGTACCCAAAACTCATCTGTGTGTAATACAACATCCCCTTACAGAAGAGTCATAGGGAGGAGATGAGCCAGTCAGAGTACAGTGTAGCAATGATAAAACATGCAATTTTCCTCTAGTTTTTAAATGCTTTCTCCCACCCACTATCATGCTTCAAATTCTACCTTACAAATCTGGTGAGACCATAGATGTACAGCGATACAGATAGGAATTGGAGATATGGAGAATCCAGGATAGATGATCTCTTTAGGACCAGTGCTGAGAGTGCCAATACCAGGAGGATGGAGGGAAGGTGGAGTAGAAAGGGGAACCAATTATTAGGATATGCATACAACCACCTTCCTGGGGTATGGACAACAGGGATATGGGTTAAGCAAGACATTGGACAGTTTGGAATATGTCAAATTAATAATAATTTATAAATTATTAAGAGTTGATGAGGGAAAGGGAAATGGGGAGGGAAAGGAAAATGAGGAGCTATATAGAAAGCAAATGTTCTGAAAGGTTTAAGTAGAAAGCAAATGTTCTGAGAATGATGATGACAAAAATGTACAAATGTGCTTGACACAATGGAAGCATGTATGGATTGTGATATAAGCCCCCAATAAAATGATTAAAAATAATTACAGAAAATACTAAAAACTAGAACAAACTTAAATTCATCATAAGGGGAAATAAATGATAGGTCACTAAACTTTAACCCAACTGTATCTTCAATAATGAACTTTCCATTTCTGCAGTTTAGCACGCCTATTCATATCTGTTGTCCTTGGTCAGGGGGGATCACCAGGGCCTTAAGTTACATAGATTTTTTTCCCTTCAATTAAAAAAATGATAATATATATTTGACCTAATTACATCTGCCTGAATCGACTACAATACTCTCTGACTGAATAGAGGACTACTCCCTTCTCTCAACTATACTTAGTGGGGATTCACCAGAGGTTTAATCCATGTGAGAGCCCTGTAAATTGATTTGGGGCTTATACTATCATCCATATTTTGTCAACCAGGCATTAACATTAAAACTCTGATGCCATTCTCTCCTTTAGATTTTGATTATATTATTTACAATCTTTGGATCACATAGCTTACCAAACTTCTTTGATGTGGACTTAGTTTTGCCTCAGTTAGATGGCTGCTTGTCTAAAAATAAACCCTCAAGATCCAAGATACTATTCTTTCTGATAGCTAGGAACCATCTAATTTCTTCAACACACTTTGTAAAAGCACCCGTATCTTCAGTAATCTATTTATGACACCCGGCATCAAGCAGGGCCATGTCATAAGAAATAATTGTTCTTGGCTTGTGGGTGAAATTAAGTGCAAGCTCAAAGTCCATTCTTGCATGTGTGGTTTGCATAAGTCTCTGCTTCACCTTAGAGACATTGTCATTTTATATTACAAAACATTATCAAGCATACCCTTTTGTATCACTGGCACTTGGGCAAATTTGAAACAAAAATCGACTCAAACATGTTTCTGCAATCAGTGGATGACTGAAATGAATTCACTTGTTAAGGTGCCTTCAAAAAAAAAGTTCCAGGAAAAGTGACTTCTGAAAGAATCTGCTGGGCCAGTTACACCAAGGGAAGGGAAGGAGAAGCTCAGAATACCATTGTCTCTGGTCCTTGGGTTCCCAAAGCTTTAATCTTGATAGATTTCCTCCATGGACATAGGAGGCTCAGTAGAGATTATTTTAAAGAGCATTTTATGGAGATGAAAATTCCATTATTGTTAGAAAGACCAGCAAAATTACTCTAAGGAATTTTAAAAATCACAACAATATACCTGTTTATTTTTTTAAGGGAAGCCAGAGATGACCTATAATTTCTTTGAGAATCCTTACCTTATCCCATGGCTGTGATCATCACCACTCAAATTTTCTTTTGTTCCTCAAATGAAAAGATTATTGTAAAAGGATAAGATTGGACCCCCTCTAGGATGCCAATCCTTTCATTTTCACACAGTACATGCCAAGGGGTACAGAGATTTCAGGGAAGAACTAGGGACATGGAAATACTACCTTCAAAACTATATAGAGCTAGATGGAAGACATATCAAGTAGCTTCGTGGTTTGATATGTTTTAGGTTATTTTTATTTTATTTGTGCATTTATTTTCCCTTTTATTGGGGGCTCCTACAACTCTTACCACAGTTCATACGTACATCCACTGTCTCAAGCACATTTGTACATATGTTGCCATCATTTTCAAAACATTTTCTTTATACTTGAGCCCTTGGTATCAGCTCCTCATTTTCCTCCTCCCTCCTCCTCCCTTCCACCCTCATGAAACCTTTAAAAATTGTTATTTTTAAAAAATCTTACACTGTCTGATGTCTCCGCCCACTCCCTTGTCTGTTGTCATTTGTGATCGCTTCCTCCTCCCCCCACACCCAGCACATCCCACCTTCTCCTTACCCTCCTGGCATGGTTACTGTCAGTATTGGTCTTGAGCAGTTTATCTGTTCTATTTTACCTGTTTCCAGTTCTTATATATACCCGTGTACATGTTTTGGTCTAGCCAGTTTTGCAAGGTAGAATTAGAGAATTAGGGTCACGATGGGGGCGGGGCATTGTTTAATAACATTTCCCATGACCTCATAGTAATTTTTTACTTAGTTTTGCATCTATGTATACATATATGCACATATGTGTATACATATATTTATATTGGTTCTGTGGGTTAAGCATTGGTCTGTTAACCTCAAAGTTGCTAGCTGGTCTGAGGAAGAAAGATGCAGCAGTTTGCTCCAGGAAAGATTACAGCATCTCAATCACTAACAGATGTTCTATTCTGTTCTATGTCTTGCTATGAGGTATAAATTGACTCCATAACAATGGTTTTAGTTTGGTGTGTGTATACACACACATACATACACACATATATACTCTTATAGAATTAAGTGAAATGGAAATATAATTTTCCCACAAAAATTTTTAAAATGTGTATGTCTTATGTGATGGGCATTTTATCATAGGTAGGATGTTTCTCCAATTGAAGATCAATTCAAATCTTCATGTGACTATAATGAGTTCAGGACGAGGGTGGAATCCGTCCCTTCATAAGAATGAAATAATGTCAGTGAGCAGAGCCCAGCCAACTCTCAGAACTTAGAAGGAAGTGGTTGTTTGTCTCAACATTTCTTCCCTCTGCAGTTGCATTCCCTATGTTTCGGTATTGGTCTTAATTCTCAACACTAAAGGCATGTGGCATACTCTGATTAATTTTGCCTCCAATCTTTTCATTTTTAACAAATAGATAAATCAAGAAAATGATATGGAGTAGTTTTGAATTAGCTAGTGGGAAATCACGTCAAAAATCACATAGTTAATATCAGAGGGATTACAAATCTCTTTGAGAAATGTGAAAGCCCCAGGCTTTCTCCCCAATAAAAATGTACCTTCACACATACTTCTAATAATATTTCACAGATCTCTTAATGACCCTTCATGAACGTTCTGGTATGTTACAGACCTTAGTTAAGTACCTCCAATCTAAACTCTTTACTTTATAAATTTTAAAACTTGGCCAACAGAGTTGGAGAGTTCTACCCCACAAAATATAAATTTTGAATGCTGACTATAAGCTTACTTTTCTTTTGCTCTCTCAAGCACATTTTGGCCTGGGATCTCACATCAAGTTAATGTTGTACATTTAGCAGAATTCTGTCCTGAGGGAAGGTGGCATTTACCATAAAGACAAAAGTGTCTTGCAAATGGCAATGGTGGTCACTTTAATAAAATCCAAGGCATACTAAAATCCAAATGCATTAGGTGGCTAGGCTCTTTATAAATATGGCTACAAAGTAGGAGCCTATGAAATGGAAAGTCCCCATAATAAACTAAAGGACTGCTAATGAATCCGTTTCCCAAATCTGGCAATGACCTAAAACCTTAGAGGAGATGCCTATGACCCTATTGCCCAGGGTAGAGCAGTCCCTTTGGATATTTTAGGAGGTAGATCATTACAGGACAGAAAGCATCCTCTTTCTGTCATGTAGCAGCTGGTCGTTTGGAACTGTGAGCAGCCTGACTTGCATTTGACTGCACTCTGGCTCTGACACGGGGCACGTGAGACTTGGAGAGAAGGTAAGCAAGTCAATCAAAGTAAAACCTCCATTGAACTAAACAGAGTAACTTCAGTTATCACAGTTGAGTTGAGTACCTGGCCTCCACCTCCTAAATTCCTTGTCTTTGTAGATGTCCTCCAAAGCTGTATTGGCTCCACTTGACAGCCTTGATTTCTCTGAGTCAGGCCAGGAGGCCTGATGGGTCTTCTAAATGAAGCTGTTTATCTTCCAAAGCAGGAGTCTTGGTAGCCCCACAGTGACGTATCCTGTGGTTCTGTTGGTGGTTTCAGTCACCCCAGAAGCTCTAAGAGAAAGTTTGGCAGGTGGTCTGCTCCCATAATAATGATAGCTTATGAAAGCCGACAGAGCAGTTGGCCTTTGCCACATGGGGTACTCCGAGCCTGAATTGACTCGACCGCAACTGATCACTGCCTCCCTAAGAAGACTAAGGTTTTGGTAAGTGTGCTAAGCAAACACTTACTAGGTGATGATAAGGAGAAATAGTGATGCTCAAGCAGCAGGATGGCTTGGAAATCTTGATCCACCCTCAGGACAGAGAAATTCCTGTCAAATGAGCCCCAGAGCTTTAACCAGGTCTCCGAGATTGGTCTGATTTGCTATAGGCTTGAACGAGAGAGGAAATTGTAATGTTCTTATAAATTAAGGGATGATTATAAACACTGCCAAGGGATCATTAATTATATAGTGTTAATTATATAACACATAATTATAAATTAATAAGAATGTCACCTAACAGTTTAGTAGTATACAAAGGGATTCTGAGTTTAAAGCCGAGATTTAGGCATTGGGGTTTCATGAATGATCAGACCCCTACAGAACCAGGATTAGCATTCAAATTTCTCAATTAATTGGCCAAAGATAGATGATTACATTCAGCATCGTTGCTGGCAGACAGCATAGGGATCTTGTCCAGAGTACAAACTTAGAGATAGGGCTTCAGACTCTGCCAACTCTTAGCTGGGTGGCTTCACTGCATGTGTTGCCCTCTCTCTGTTTCTGAGAGGAAGAGGAGAGTCTTAGCCTTCCCAAGCATAGCCGTTGATCTCTGGGTTTTGCAAAAGCTTCATGCACTCAGTCACTAACCCAAACACCAGGTTTGAGTCCACTCAGAGGTACTGCAGAAGATGGACCTGGTGAGCTACTTCTAAAAAAAAAGAATCAGTCTTTAAAAAGCCCCACAGTGCCAAGTTCTACTCTGACAGCCGTGGGGTAGCTGTTAGTTGCATGTAATCAACAGTAACTTCTTCAAGAGCTGAGAGGAGGGCAGGTGGACTTTGCCGTAAAGAGACGTGCACAGTAGGAAGCATATTTATTTAGTGTGCCTCTGAATCACATGAGAATGTTATGGGATTCTTTGGATTAGGCATTAGGCTTTCAACCTCAAGGTTGGTTGTTCAAAACCCCCAACCACTCCATAGGAGTAAGATAAGCTTGTCTGCTCCAATAAAGATTTGCAGTCTCTGGAAAAGGGAAAGACTAGGAAGGTAATGTGGAGAGAGGGTGGGAAGGACATAAAGGACTGCATACATGGGGTTTTGTGATTTATTTATTTATTTGGGGGGGGGCTCATGCAATTCTCATTACAATTCAGACACTATCATTGATTTGATGATATGGGTAGGAAGAAAAGTAAAAGTGACACTAACTTGGATTCTTTTGTGACATACAAGTTCATTCCAAACAAACAAAAATTATTTATGGTCTGAGGAACACTCTGTAGGGTCTCTTTCATAAACAACTTGAGAACAGTGAGAACATTATATATATATATATATATATATATATATATATAATGAATATTTTTGAATGCCTTTAATAATATGTGCTAAAGCCAGCTGAGCTCATTCTACAGGACAAGCACTGTAGTAAGAATTTGTATCTCATGATATGGGCCTAATTATCTATTGCTTTAGTTTACATATGCGGAATGGAGTATGAGTAAGGGGAGCTAATTTGTCTGTGGCCACACAGATACTGATGAAATTATCACTTAGACATCTCCCCTAAAGAGGTCTCCCAACTATGACACCAGATGTTTTCCTCCCAATAAATGCAAGTAAGTGCTCTAAAGTTATCTATAACAGCAAACTAGATCCAGAGAAGCCCTGATCATGTATTGTTTAATCCTTGGTCTGTGATTCTCAAGGTATGCAGTTTGAAACCACCAACCATTCTGGGAGAGAAAGATAGATTTTGTACTGTCCTAAAGAGTTACATTCTCAAAAAACTCACAGGGGCATTTCTACCTGTTGTATAGGGCCCCTGAGTTGGTATCCACTTGATGATCTTGCGATTTTTTTTGGTTGGTTTTAAAGGACATTTGGTGTCACCTGTGGTACCAAAGTCCATTGTTTCTGGCAGTTCCAACTAAGAGTGAGCCCATGTGTGTCAGAGTAGAACTGCTCTCCAGAGACTTTTCTCTGGCTGTGATTGTGCAGAGATAGATTGCTAAGTTTGTGTTCTTTGCCACTGCTTGGTGGAGCTGAATTAACCTCCTTTCCTGATGCAGAACCACTAAGTTCCTTGATAAACCACAATTGAGGGCATCTGGTTTGTATCAAAAGGTCGGGCTTCTGGAAAAAACAGGGCCTCAGAAAGGACCCAGAGGAATGAGTTGCCTCGAATGGATTTTCCATCAGGATGAGTGGGATGCTGGCTCAGAGCCCAGATCTATCTATTACTGCTTCTCTAATCCTTTGGGGGAACGTTCTGGCCCCAGGCAAGGCCACCACCTCTTCTGGCACAGGGCTATCAGCTTGAACATTGCTCTCTCTCTGGGAAAGAGCAGACCTGTGGGAAAGCAATGGTAGACAGTGAGCAATGGCATTTGTAATTGGGGTCATGGGATTAAAAACACCAAACATATCAGTAGCACACATACACACACATGCACACACACACACACACACACTCACACCAGAGGCTTTTGATCCATAACTAGGCTGATTCCCACATTTCAACATAGGTTTTAGAGATAGAGCCATTCAGATCCAACATTTTTGAAGACCTATTCCAGGTCCATCAGTTGTAGGCACACCTAACAAGAGTGAATCTTTAGAAGGTGTGTTAATATGGGTAGACTAGAGAAACAATCTCATAAACCCTTACATGTGTGTAAGAAAGAGTTTTATATGCAAGAGCAACTACACATTAAGAAAGCATTCAAACCCAGTCCAGATCAAGTCCATAAGTCTGTTACTAGCCCATATGTCTGATATGAATCTATAAATCCTCTTCAGACTCCTGAAGTACATGCAATGGCACCAGGACAATCACAGGCCGGTGGCTGCAGAGTCTTGTGTATCCAGTGGCGGTCGAAGGATCTCAGTGTTGGCAGGAGTCTCCCCATGACTTCTCTAGTCCAGGTTTCTAGCCACGTCAGGGTAGATCCATGTGGTTTCTCCTCAGGGATGTCTTGCAAGGGGCCAGCCTTGTCAGTAGAGCATCTCCAAGGGACTGAGTAGTGAGTCTCTCACCTCCAAGAGGGAACCATGGCCAGAATCCCCAGAATTCTCAGGAGCACGTCATGCTCCTACAGAGATTTTATGACTATCTCCAGATTGACAGACCAGGCTTCACCCCTACATTCTTAATCCACAAATTGACACCAGATTAGGTGACTGCCACAGAAAGGATAGCAATGACCTCCATAAACAATAGACAACCCTTTATATGAAGACCTTCCAAGGCCTTCTCTGCTGTCTGCTGCCACCCAACTTTCTCAGACATTTTCCCTTTCAGAAATCTCATATTTGCTTTCACCGTGTTAGTAATATTTAATGGTTAGAAAGGAAGATGAAAATACTCCAAAATGAGTAAATCTGCTGTCATTGAGTTAGTCCTGATAGAGGCAACTCTATGTGTGAGAGTGGAGAAAGCTTCAGAGAGGTTTCTTGGCTGTAATCTAGTGGGACTGATTGCCAGGCTTTTCCTCTGTGGTGCTGCTGGGTGAACTTAGATCTACAACCTTTAGGCTTGTAGCCAAGTGCAATCTGCATACAATCCAAGGACCTTCAATATCATCATGGGATTCAATGCTTATAATTCAATTTTACTCCCAGGTCCATTTTCTCAAGTAGCATCTCTGAAAGTAGAATATGCATGCTTGTTCCATCTTTTGTCCTTCTACACTAATAAGATTTATGCATTGCCATCGAGTTCGTTCTGATTCATAGTGGCCCCATAGGATATCGTAGAACTCCCCCGTGGGTTTCCAAGGGTATAAATATTTCAGAAGAATATAAACACATCTGTCTTCCGTGAAGCACCTGATGGGTGCAGACTCCTAACCTTTTGGTTAGTATCTGAGTGTACACATGTGTGTGTGTGAGATGAAGAAATGGCTATTAAAAATGGGAGTGAAATAATGTATATGAAAAATAGGAATTACAGAACATTTCTTCGTGCTCAGGTCAAACCTGTGCAGCCAATCAAGAGGGGCTAGTGAATGGCTGAATGTCAGAAAAGTGGATTGGGGTTGTATTCTTTCCCCATGCTGATTCAACTTGCATGCTAAGCAAAGACCCCAAGAAGCTGGGCTATATGAAGAAGGATGCAGCATTGTAAACTTGCTTCACTTCAGGGAAGAGGGCGTAAAACACTTGCTGGTGAAGGTCAGACTACAGCTGTCAGTATGGATGACAATCTAATATCAGTAAAACAAAAATGCAAACAAGTGTGGCAATAAGCAACATCCTGATAAAATGGAGGGAATTTGGACCTGGTCACAGATTTTGTTTTACTTGGATTCACAAGGAATCCTCATGAGACCAACTGGACTTCAGTTTCTTCACCCGCTAAGTGGGGAAAATAATAGCTCCCTCTTTATCAAGTTGCCACAGAACATTTTTTGACAGAAAAAAACTGAAAACTCATTGCCATGGAGCCAGTCCCAAATCATAAAGATCCTAATGTTCAGTGTAGATGTGGGCTGAACCCCAGTGGCATAAGTGGTTGAGTGCAGGACTGTGGTCCGTGAGCTTGGCGGTTCAAATCCAGCGGCTGCTCTCAGGAGCAGCGCTAGGTAGCTCACACAACCACCAGAGGGCAGTGATGCCCCCGCAAAAACAGATCAGTGTACATCTACCCCTGTGGGACTCCAAGGGTATGCAATTATTTTTTCATGGGAATAGAAAGTCTCCACAGAGACTATTGTCTTTGAACTGTTGACTTTGGCGTTAGTAGTCTAAGTTATAACCCGCTACAAACCCGGGGTTCCTTATTGTCTAAAGTATGAATTATATAAATTGATGTAAGTCAAATCATACTTAGAACAAACTCTAGTACATAATAAGACCTCAATTTTAAGAGAGTGCTTTCATTATTCCCCTTATCCGTGCATGACACCAGGCCAGAGCTTAAAGCAGGGTCCCATATTGTCCCTTCACTTCTGCAGTTATGTCTGTGGCTCTTGGAAATATCTCCAACCTGGAGCCTCAGAAATGCTTTAGAGACAATTCCTGCTTCCTAGGAGTTCACGAGTAACTAATGGCAACACATTTATTTACAATCAGAAACAAGGGGTAAGGTACAATGGGGAGAGCTAGGGAGGGACTTTCAATGATAAACTGGAAACTGAAAAAAATGAAAATGAAAGACAGAATTTGTAAGAGAAGTGATAACAAGAAGGAGCTCTGAGTGACTGTTCCATTTCCCTGTCCTCTGACAAACCTAGCACAGCTTCACCCCATTTTCAGGCAAGCAGGGATGTTGCTTAGCAACCCAACCAGGAACAGCAGATTGAGCTCTGTGCTGGTGCATTAACAACTGCTACTGCAGTCCAGAAATGGACCACACTTTCACTCAAAACCTCACCTCCAGCATAAGGGACCCTTGTGTCTTGGAGAGTCCCCTGAGGGATGAGGTTGAGTAGAAGGCAGACAAAGAGAAAAACCTTGGTCTAAATTAATGG